>JAHXMU010033001.1:0-16449 GCA_019455685.1 Philornis downsi | reverse complement strand
GCCCCTTAGATTAGGGGAGCATCTGCATCCAAATGATAGCTACGCACGGGTGAAAACCACAATGGCGGATATTTAGAGGGCGCCAAATCAAATTCCGATGTAGTTTCATGTTTGTTTCGCGTCTGAACAATCGAATAATGTATCCATATCAATTGAGCAAATTTACGCTTTGATGTACTCAAAATACGCATCTCAATGCAATATTTCGTATTGTTGAATGCCGTTTCGTCAAAAACTGAACTGCCACGTCGATGTCTGCTAAAGGGTCCACCAGAAGAGCCCGATATGAACTTCGGATGCTGTTGTTGCTTACTGAGGACAATCGTTATGGTGCTGCCAAATAAACGATAGTGACCCTTTAAAATATCCGGGCGTAGCTGTTGCAAATTTTTTAATCTCGCTACACCCTGTTGCGGTTCATCGGCACTGGTCATCATGAATACCGTACCATCGGGTAGAAAACGAAGGTAGCGATAGTACTCCACTAATTGCACCGGACGATAGTATTGATCTTGGAAACTATTTTCACCCATACGTAAATAAGTAGTTTTGCTAATGTAACAGCCACTGAAGTGGACGCGTTCGCGTTCGATAAACATTTGGCGCCAAGTGGAATAACGTGGTATGATGACGCACTGATCTTCTATGGAGTCGGTTTCTTTCTCTCCATCTGCATGAGTGAGTGTGCCGACATTATGTCCCCATACTCTGGAATAAAACAGTAAATGGTGCTTGTTTAACTTTTTATTTCTTATGTCCGAATTAAGAGTAGACATGTTTCATTCAAATTGTGCTTCAGTCTAACCTTTAAGGAATTAACAAAGAAAAAGAAGGTTCAGCACTTTTTTGACAGATAAAAATTTTTCATTCTTTAAAAGTGAAATGTTATAACAAAACGTTGTTATTAAATGAATTCTAAATAATGTTGACGACCAGGAAGTTCGCCGTTCTGTTTTCCTAAATGTAGTTTCCAAATACGTATAGGAATTAGTTCAATTTTGTTTTGTTTGTTTAGTACTATGTTTACAAATTTTCATGAAATTTTGTCCAGGTTTATTACAGCTTTTTTGTGAAGAAGTGGAAAAGTACAGGTACAAGGAAGTTGTCAAGCACTACAAAGCAGTACTCGTACAATGGACAAATTTTAAATTTTTGATTAGAAATTTCGGAGGTATATTTGAGTTTTGATAAATCGGTTAATTTATGTGGGAGATTTTAGAAAGAAGTGACAGGGGATTCTATTTTCACTATCAGACCTAATTTTATCCAATGTCACACAATTTAGTTGAATTTAGTGGAAATATATTCTATCTATACTACAAACTATATGTATATAGTTGTTAAATTTCCACATTTCCGCACCAGAGACAAGTTAGTATTAAGGTAGCGCCATTATACATAGTGTATGGTAAGATGATGTTCATTTATCTGGAGATGTAAGATTACAAATGAGCGAAATCAATCCAGTAGGAAAAACTTTCGAAATAAAAAAACTAAATCCAACTGTATAATAAGAGGCACTTTCAATTTGTTTTCAACAATTTTTATCACCTATGCCCTTATTAAAATTAACTTATGGTAGCAGTTAGTAAATGCGGAAAAGGGGTCATTCTAGCTCAAGTATCGTTCAAGGGGTCATCCCAACTTTTAGTGGTTATTGAAAAAATGCTACAAGATAAATTTTCGCTGGAAAGAAACAAGCAATGCCTGGCGTTTTCGCCAGGTCCACTTATTGGGCGGTGAACTGCCACATCGTACACAACACTATGCCCCCCCAAATATCACAAATAGAACATATCTGACCAATAGGGGAAAAAAACTTGCTCATACAAGGCTTAAATTCTGCTTTTGAAAAATGATTACTTTTTAACAATTTTCAATATATTTTTAACATTTATTCGTTAATTATAGACAATATGTCGTGAGACTGCCATAGTTGCGGTAGTGATTATTAAACTAATATCAAAAAATACGATTTTCCATTGGAAAACCTGTTTAGTCGATAAATTATGTACGACACAACTGCTTATTTGAATTTGAGTGTTTATGTGGCAAAATCGGATCAGAATTAAACGATTTGACCATATGAGAATAAACCCATTTCAGGGTTAAAATAGAATTTTTCGATATGTTCTCAAACTTTATTCGATAATTAAATCTTTATTTGATAACGTGATAAAAATAGAGAAGTCTTTCCAGGTTATATACTATTTAGCGGCATCGCTCTAACTGGCGCGTGATTATTGAAAAATATTTTCATTGGAAAACCGATCTGCGTCGTCGATATATTATGCATGAGAAAAGGACATTTTCGACCACTTGACCTGCAACGAATCAGTACATCGTCCATGACAGTATGGACCCCAATCATAGCGACGTTCAATTTGGTTCCTGTTTAACTTTGTCTGATCCTTTTGTAGTTTCGCCCGAAGGAATGAACCCGAAAATGTAACCAGAAATTAGAGTGTAAAATACCAAGTATATTTGGAGCAAATGTCTATCATTTATTTTTAAGTCGATTGAGCGGTGTTTGTCTGCCTGGCTGGTGGGTAGACACGATAACTATCGTAAATATTTCTAAAACTTTTGGCACACCGAAGATTTTAACTGAATTATATCGACTAACTCTTTCTGATACCTGCTATACGAAGTGGACAATTTTCTGAAACTATATTTTTTTGCTTTTAACTTCCAACTTGCAGATTACTCTAAATTTTTGTTCATTGTGTTGCTTTGCAATGCTTGCTAAAGTTCGAAAATTTTCGAGCAACTAATCGAGTTCTGAGAATGAAAATAAAGGGTATAACCCCCTCTTTGTTGTGCCTCCTTTACAAATTACCTAATTTAAACCACATATGTATGTATTCTTTGGTTCATATTTTGCATTTAATCACACTTAATTCATTAAAATTTAACTCGTATTAGGCACTTCAATTAAGGCAGTTTTAAAATTCTAAGAGCAAACTGAAGCTCCATCAACAAGTGCTTAAATTGTATTGATTAAATAAAAATAGATTACATGAATTAAAATAAATTCGATTTTCCTTTACTATTTATAACATTTTTCAAGTTCAAATCGATGTGTATAGATTTCACCGTCAGAGGGACTAATTTTATAAAATATTCCTATATTTTTGAACTTTCACGCAGAGGAGTGAAACTAAAAATCGTATAACACAAAAAAAAAATTAACGACCAACCGTTTAAAGTTACAAGTAGTTTTCAAAACACAAATACAAATTAAAAGACTTATCGAAATTTAATATTTTCTCTGTAATGGTAGGCTGGGAAATGTTATTACAATTGTTTCAAATAATAAAAATTCTTTATCATTCAATTATATTGAAAAGTTTTCTACTACTATTACTCAAACAAATTGAATGAAATCGCATCAATTGTTTACAGAATGAATTGTTCCAGAAAGACATTTGTTTATACCAAATATTATTTTTGAGATATATCGAAGGGCGATATTCTTCCCCAGTTCAAAACAAATACAATTGAACTGACATGGAAATGATTATTTTTAAATGGACAGTTGATGCCATTTCATTATAAATGGTTATTGTAATGGAAATTACCTATAATAACCCTAATCATTGACTAGAGTAATAGTATTTTAGAATATTTCACTACGATTGATTTCAAATAATTGTAACGAAATCGCCAATCAACTAGTTCAAACAACGAATTGGTTTCATTCACGTCTTTATCAAAGTACAAACCAATTTATCATATTGCTTCGTTGTGTTTTGTAAAGTCTAGAAAAAATATAACCAAATAAATATTTCCCATAGAATTCCCTAATATAATCCATATCAATTTATAAACCATTAGCACACATCAAATGTTATGCTTCCCGTTCATTTAATTCATTCAATCATCAGACTTAACCCTCATCGGCCATTCCCTACTATACTAAACTAACTTCAATATATCAGCGTTAACCAGTTACGATTGTTATGTACTGCCTATATATTTCACAATATTTCGTATTGCTATTTATTAATCACTCAATGCCCGTTTATGGGCTACATATTGATGGTATTTCATTTAATGAATCAGTTATAGGGACAGGTTTAAAAATACGATACCCTAACAACGAACTCTTAACACACAACTATATTCTAATTATCATTATCAAATGATAAAGACTGTCAACACATTTTTGCAGACGACATTTAATTATAATAATTTAACAGCTCTAAGCATTGCACTAGATGTGTGCTAATGATTAATTTCGCCATTGTACGATCATTGGGCTCATCATTCATATAATCTACTCTATGACGTACATGGGACCATTTCATTGTACCAATTAATTGACGATTTCATAATTATTTGAAACCAATTGTAACGAAATTTTTCGCTTACCATAACAGTAATCAGTGGTAATGATTTTATATGAATTGTAGATGATTCCATTACAATTACCAAGTGTAATGAAACCGCATCAATTGTTTAATGAACAGTAATCATTAACAGTTTACCTGACTGAAATGTGCGCAATGACTTTGAACTTAAGTAAACTGATGAGCATAAATATTTGCAAATGCATTTTAAACGATCTCAAAACCAAAAGTTGAACTGACTTACATATACATACATTGGTGGAAAAATGTGCAGAGTGCTAGAAGGGCAAATCGCTGAGTTGTTATCAACGCATAATAAAAGGAGCAAAATTACAACTTACTTTACTTGCTTATTATAACATACTTAATTTAGAAATGACAGACTGACCATTGATATTTGTCAAATCGACTAATTTATATGGGAGGTACCATTTTCATTTGCAGAACTAAGTTTGCAAAAAGCCCTATGCTTGGTGAACTACACTAAATTTTAGTGAATTGAATGAAAGATATGAATTTAGGATTGAGTAATTCGCATAGGAGATACCAGAAATGTCGTGACTATCCCGTCAATATCTTTTCAATATCGACGAATATGAATTTAAAATATCAGAATGTGCGACCCATTTTCATTCTCAGGTCCCATTTTGACATATGCATAATGTATGAACTAAATATTGTATGGGTTATATAGGTCATTTGTAAGGGAGGATATAGTTAATCATTAGATACTGCAGTCTACGAATTAGAAGTTACAGGGAACAAGCAGAATTCTAGAAAATCAGTCAACTTGTGTTGGAGACACCAGAAGGATTCAGCGAACCGGATATCGGGCAATCCGCTTATAGTCATGAAGCATATTTGATCACAAAGCACTTAGTTATTTAAATGCTTCCTTTTATATATACATATATGTGATTTATAGCTCCATTCCTGCGGGTGAAGGTATGAAGATTATTATATCCACATGTGTTCACAAGAAGTTTCGGTGGCTTATTCCAAAAATTTTGCTTATACTCCGCGATAAAATGCGTAATTTGATTGAAATTAAGATTGTTAACTATAAGCGACATATACCGCCAATATTCTTTGGTTGAAGCTTCAGGTAGAAACCCTTAATTTATAGATCGCATAGTGTAACTGTCCCTTTCCTTGTGACCTTTTTAATTTGCGAACTTACTTTGTACACGCTGAACGCCACAACTCCTCATCTCGAGCTACCAAATACATTCCCTTGCAGACAGCGGCACATTGTTCCAGCGAACGCATATCCAACTGCGAGGACACAACCCAACGCATTATATACAGCAATAACTCTGGCGGCAGCTCGGAAATATGCATTTCCGTAGTGATAACACCTGCGTCGCGACTACTTTGTATTAATTTGCCCTGATAGTTGCGCGACAAATCCATTTGAAATTTCTCAAACAAATCATAGACCACATCATCTTCGACCGTATCAAGATTTTCGGAGTTTTTGTCAGCGACTTGTGGTGTTACGCGTAGCTCCTTCAGAGCATTTTGCGTCGTAGTTTTAAGTTGTTGATGTTCATAGTATTTGAATTCAATATCAGGCTCAATTTGTACGGCCTTACGATAAAAGGGTATAGCGTCGTAAACTTTGCCACGCTGTTCTAACTCAACAGCTTTGTGGAATAGAGTTTTGGCGAGAGCCTGTTGTTCAGCTTCGTCATTGGCAGCCAAGGGACTAAGTAAGTTCTGAGACTCAACCGGATCTGTAGCCACATTGTGGGATTGCGTCTCTTCTTCCCGCTTTTCCTTTAGTTCCTTTTGCCAATTCGCTCGAAAATCATCTAGAGCAGAGCGAAAATCATTAGGTATTGTCTGGAATGCTTGCAAAGAAGATTCCAAAGAATCATCTTCACCGCCCGCAGATGATTCACCAGGTCCCCCACCACCGCCACCCAAAGCCGAGCCGGACATTGCCTGACTGTGTGTTTGTTTGTGAGTGCTTGTTAGTATTCCCAACCCTCTGCCGGTGAATTCTGTACTTCCTAAATAAGCCTAATTGCACTCTACAATGCCGTCTAGTTCACGGTCGGTGTATCGTATAATAAAGGGTGGTGCGTATTGCTGGTACACCGTTGTTAACACTAAAATTTTATTTGGCAAGTTCTTCTTTGAAATGGGCAAAACTTGTGGGCAATACAGCAAGCAACTTGTGGCCATCATAGGCGTTAACACCAACTTTATATATGTGTTTTCTGTGGTCACTGAATGTACGTTTCCAAGGTACTCAAATTAATATTTATATCACCGTATATCTGAATTATTTTTAGACACCACAAGCTTTGAATTGTTTTTCGTGGGATATGAATTCGGTGAAAAATATTTTATTTTATTTCCAAACTATTGCATTTTATTTTCGGCAAGACGAGAAAATCACAGCGAAATTTTCTCTACATTTAATTTGACACCGGTCCCCAATTTCCTTTACAGTTTTCCATGACCTTGTTTATGTTGTTGTCTTGAAACTGCGTACGTAGTTATGATAAGATGCAAGGAAGAGCAAAGAAAATTACATCAGCTTATTTCGGCGCACCCCTCTCACACGTTTTGTTTTTGGTATTACAGATTTCATCGTAATCATCAGCTGTTGTTGTTGATAAACATTCAGCTGATATGGTTGCCAACGTTAGAAAATTTGGTACGTACATTTTTATTGCATGGAAAAACTGGGAATTTTTTTAGTTTCTGGTATTAGCCTCAAACTAAATTGGGGTTATAATAAAGCATAAATAGAAATCTATAAAAATTAATCATATTCGCACTTGTTTTAACGTAAATAAATATTTTTAAAACACGTTTAGAATTCTTTAAAATAAATTTATGGAGTTTGAAATTATATTTGTGCTTCAACATGATTTCAATTTTCATCTGAAAAAAGGCTTTTAAAATTATCTGATACAAATTTTGTATTTATGTAAAATATTTTTTGCGGGTGTATTCATATACTATTTGCGCCATTTGATAACACTGACGAAGTACTAAATTGCATTTCAATTTTCATAGATCTTCAAAGGAAACTGTTGTTTAAGTTGTTTAAACATTTTTTTTTTGTAACCTGTGATGGGCAGATATTCACTTTGAGAGTTAGTTTTTGCGAAATTGTACAAATATCAGAAAATCTAATAGAACGGAACCGTGGCATGTAACTGGTATAAATTGCCAAAAATTAAAAATATTTTAAAGAAATTATTTCATTTTGAAATTGTATCTGAAGAAATTTGTCGTTAACTAACTTTCGCTACAAGATGAAAGTTCTCTCAATAGTAAAAAATTCATGCTATATAATATTTTTTTTTCGAATGATATGAATTATCCTTCAGCAACTTTATATATTGAAGCAATATTGCCTTAAATTATAGTATATTTACAATTAAGTGCTATATTAACATAGGGTTTTATAAATTTTAAAACCATATCACTGATAAAACCAGGTACGTTATAGAAAACACACTTAAAACAATAGTTAATTCCTCATACAATTTTTGGAGATTTGCTTATGAAGTAGTGGAAAATGTATCCTAGCATGAGAGGTTCTTCATCACACAACTTTTTTTAACATCGTAAATTTTTACTTGAAGTATGTTATTCAATTAAATGTTATTCAATTAAATTTATTGATTATAACTAAATATTAAATGTGATGTCGGTATAAAATACAATCCAAAACATTGTAAGTGAACTTATCTATGTAGTACAATAACTTGTATATTAAGTATCAATGAAGACATTTTACTAAACGAAATGTCGATGAAGGCAGTTTTCTATACGGAAACTGATAATAGTAACGTTTTTCTACATAAAAATTGTCAACAAAACCACTGCATCAAAAGTGTTAGTAGAAATATACTTTTCTGTCAGTGTTAACGGCAGAAATCTTGTAATTTAAAGCCTTTTGGTCAATATTAAGTAAATTACAAAATGCATAAAATAAATACTAGTGCAATTAAAAGAAAAACAGAAGCAGAATATAACTACGAATATAACATTAAATTGACTAGTAGCTATTAACTTATAACGCTCAAATTAAAGTGCACTAAAAGTAGGCGAAATGGAGGAAAATCAAAATAATGAGAAAAAATTAAATATTAAATAATGTAGGTCAGTCCAAATTGCAAAAGTTTTTTTGTAGTAGTTAAAACATTTTAATTAATTAAGTTAACAAATTTTACAGTTCGAAACTATTAAGTAAATCACAATAAATAAAATAAGTAAATAAAATTAAGTAAATCATAATAAATAAAATAAATACTACTCCAAAGTAAATGTAAAAATCCATACAAAATAATAATTGATTACATAAAATCATATATTTAATATCAACCAATAATAATTAACATAAATACAGTGATATATTAAGATGTAAAGGAATATTCACATATGTTAACTACATACGAGTATGACAGATAAATCTGTTACGAAATATTGCGAATGATACATTTAAATTTCTTAGCTCATTTGGCAATGCATTATAGCTACGAGCTACTCTTACATTTCTTCTGGAATGTGTTAATAGGATGTTTTTTTTCAAAGGGAAAATGAAGGCATTTTTCTTTAAAAAAAAAAAAAGAAAAAATAAAACAATAAAAAAAAAATATTTTGTATGGAAATTGTCAATAAATACAGTTTCCTATAAGAAAAGTGTCAATAAACATTTTACATGCAAAAAGCACAAACACAAAAAAAAGCAACAAAGAATACATAGATTACATAACAATAATTCAAATTAGATTAAGTAATATTTGAAGGTACTTCACTCGTGTCCAACTAACTAAATCGATTTCCGTGCGTTTCTTAAAGCTCCCTTATGCCCGTCTCTAAAAACCAAATCAACTGAAAACATAAAAAATCTAATTTCGTTAAAGCTTATCTACATTTGTTGCAATAGCTGAATTACCTACAGGCTTTGAAATAAATTTCAAAGCTTCAGATAAAATTGAAACGATTAAACAAATTTAGGCAACATAACCCCGCAAAATATTTTTCTTTGTTTCTTTTCTAAGAACTATATTATATTAAATAGAAAGATTTTGATCGTTACAGAAATCATAACCATTAAAACAAACAAATATTACTTAAAAATATTTAAATAGTTATTATAAATGCAAGCACTCACAATCTAATAAAAAAGAAAACTAAGGTTGATGTCTAATATGTGTGGATTGAATTTGTTAATAAAATAAGTTTAATTTTCTGCAATTTATTGCCTACTTTTTTGTTCACAATTGTTCGACATATCTGGATAATATTTAAATTAGTAAATTCTCAGGAGTTCCCATTCAGAAAATCCCGGTATGCATTCTCTGGTGTTAATTGATTTCTTCTATTTTCCTTGTAATATTTGTATATATTGCCAGACAGCAATAATTGCTAAAAATTATCACTAAAATATAACCACAAAGAACCTTTGCAAAGCATAGAGACAAGACGTTGTTAATGTTTTCTTATAGACAAACTTTTAAAATCCTCTGTGAAAGTTGAAGTTGGAAAGGAAAGCACAAAAGAAAATGAAAAAGCCTTTATTGTGGCAAACCGATCATTTGAACTCGAAAAGCAAACTATTGCAGTGGCTGAGAGAGCTAATGGTAAATCTCTAACCAATTATGAAACACGTCTGGGTACGTGGTTCGATTCCTGGCGAGCGAATGTATTTTTCCAAAGATTCTAAATAAATAAAAATCAAATGTTAGTCGAAAAAGCAGCTCTCTCGTAAGGGAGAGAGAGTAGTAAGATGCCATTCCCTTTAACTCTCCATTGTAAAATAACAAAGATTTCGTTTGAACTGCGCCCTAAAGATGAAGCATCTTAGGCGAAATTTATGTTTGTCTTCACAGGGGAAAACTTTTTTTTAACGATTTGTATGAAGAAAAATGCAGTTGTCGTATTTTAAATGTTAGAAACTCTATTATTTTTTCAATTTTCACCAATAATTAATAAAAAAAAAAATGTGACAGAATCTAGTTCTTTGGTCTCTGCTGAGTCCAAAAATTGAACTGAATTTTGTATCTCATATAGTCATATTACTATTTTACTGTTGGAAAAAATTAACGCACCCCTCTCTTTGTATTCATGAAAACCAGTTTTCACCGCGAACTTTATGCCAGGAATAATTTTCAAAGCAGATAGTTTTATATTGAAACAATCTTTATACCTTCAGCTAAAGAAATGAAGACATAAGTATATCATTTGATACGGAAAAATGTAACATTCAGAACCAAGCGTTAAAAAAAACCAACTACCCTTAGATTTTTTACGCCGATTGAACAATGTCCTTTTGTCAATCTGGCTGGCTGGTAGACGCGATCATTGCCTTAAAACTTTAATAATCTTCTTAAGTCCTGTCTCAGTCTATTATTCTGATAGGTCGTAGGCGAAAGTTGTAAATTGTCTACATCCACCCACCTTTCTCTTACCTCTCATAAAATGTGGCTGATTATATGATGTTCAATGTTTCCTCTGTAATTTCTAGCTAGTTGGCTGCTGCGTGCCTGTGGTTTTGTCTTTTACATTGATTGGTAATTTTGCGTAAAACTTGGGGAAAAATTGAACAAAAACTCCCCTTCTGGTACCTGCCATACAAATGATTGATTGAACCCATACATTCTCAGGTTCATATCTTTGAAGCAGTTATAATGAATTCAGTAAAATTCGAAACACATCATACTTTTAATAAATTAAGTTCTGAGAATGAAAATGGGAAGCGTCACCACTTCCCTTCTGGATTTTTCGAAAATCAGTTTGTACCCTGTAGCTATTTGTCCGTGCTCTGCAGTAACTGAAATTTGTAATCATTGTATTGGTTTACGAGTATAATGTTTAGCACGATTTGAAAAAAAATAGATCGAACAATTAACCATGCCTCTTCTGCTACCTGTCATACAAAGAACCGATTTAACCAACATATTCTTATCTTCACATATTTTAAGCAGTTCTACTGCTTACATTTTATGGACTAAGCTTTAACAATAAATATGGGGGACATTATCACTATCTCTCAAAATCAAAATCCTATATCCTATTTATTGAAATTAAATTTGTTTGCTCTAATCCCTAATTCGAAAACTATAACTACTTAAATGTTTGTTAAGTTTATTGCAATATAGTGTCTTGTAAAATTGGAAGAAATCAATCGGATATATACCTCTCTGTTAAATCCTATATAAATTGTCATATTTGACTCACATATTCCTCAGTTCAAATTTTTCATTCAATAGCACTCAACTTAATATAATTTAGCACACATCAGGCATTTAGAAAATTTATTTTTTCGAATAAAAATGGATGAACCTAACAAAGGAGACACAAAAAAGTTGTGAACATTTTTTTAACATAATCTTCTTTTAGTTCGATACACATTTTCCAGCAGTATTCGAAAGCTTTTATACTCTATTTATAGTAAGAACTGTCAAGTTCCTTAAAATAGCCATCAACCGCAGACTCCATCTCTTCGTTGTTGGCAAATCTTTTAACACCGAGCCATTTTTTCAAGTTTGGATATAGAAAATAGGCTAAATCTTGCGAATAAGGTGCGTGATGAAGCAATTCGAACTTTACTTCATTAATTTTGGCCATCGCAATAGTGGATGTGTAAACTGGAACATTGTCTTAAAAAAACAACACTTATTTTTTTCGCCAAATACGGTCTTTTTCCATAATTTAATCAATAAATTAGCGTAATATTTGCCGTTGATGGGTTTTCCCTTCTTAAGATAATCAATAAAAATAACCCCTTGTGCACCCCAAAAAACAGGCGCAATGACCTTGCCTGAAGATGGAATCGCGTTCGTCTTCTTTGGACGTGATTCTCCCATTCCAATCCACTGCTTTGACTACTGCTTTGTCTCGGGTGTGAAGTGGTGGACTCATGTCTCATTCATGGTTATAAATCGGGTTAAAATTTCGGCTTTATTGCAGTGAAGCATCGCCAAACACTCTACTAAAACATCTTCATGACGCTGTTTCCGCTCTATTGAAAGCAAGCGCGGCATCCATCTTGTGCACAGCTTTCTCTTCTTCAAATCTTGGGTCAATATACGATGTATAGCACTTTTTGAAATGCCTATCATTTCAGCTAGCTCACGCACCTTCATCCGACAATCATCCAGTACCATTTTGTGTATTTCTTAACCGTGTCTAGCGTGGACACCTCAATTGGTTAATCAATACACGGTGTTCGTCTTGGCACCTCAAACGGTCTCTTTTAAGCTCTGCTGTACAATATTTTATAGTCGTGAATGAAGGAACAATATTGTTTGGACTGAGACCTTTCAAATGTAAATATTGAATAATATAACGGTGACCAATTTTTTCCATTTTTACAAATTCACTGAGATCGTTTACTTTTGATGGTTCAATTAAAAATACTTAACAACGTGGCGCCCTGAAACTTAAAACATATATTTTATAATGTAGCCGTTTTTCACCAAAATAATGGTACCCTCTATACGTCAGGTCGTGTAGTTTTGGGACCATCCTCGTAAAACGTCAATGCTGTGAACCCAGAATTATAATTTGAGAACTGTACGTTTGGTTTAGAAAAAAAAACGATAAAAAAAACAAATTAAAACTACTATTTTGTCGAACTCACTGTCAATAGAACCGCTATAGAGTATAAAATTTTCAATCATATCGACTGAGAGTTGATGACGAATGTCAAATAAAGCATGGGACAATTGGATGTCGGTATCAGATTATTAATTACCAAGAATATAATTAGTTTACTTAAAGAAGATGTCAAATTCAATGGATGAAATGGTCGACGAACCATCTACTATATCCGTAGTACATTCGTACACCGTGAAAATAATTAAGAATCCATTACCAACAACTGCCAAGATGGTCGATGCTGCAATGATAGAGTTACATTCAAGAAATGGTATGTACGTGCATAGTACCTGCGTATTAGATCTGTCTGATGACAAAAGTTGTTGCATTTACTCTCTGACGCAAATTCTAGACAATTGTTTGAAAAATGATCTGAAAATGGCTTGTGCAGGACTTCAGATTATAAAAGTCTACCATAAATTGTTTGAAAATGTATATGCTTTAGTTATGTCAAACACGAACTTCATTGACATTTGTTAAGAAACATCTATAATAAACTTCTGCTTCCAACATAAACCGGTGCCCAGATGATCCAAACACTATTTGTAAAAAATTCACAGAGCACTTGTTGTGTTGGGTCTTAGATCTGGGTCAAACTAATTTACTTTATTAGTTATTAGTTGTATAGTTTATTAGTTATATTAGTTATTTAAAAAAGTTTGATTGGAAATTGTTCTTTTAAGCATTCCAAACAATACTCGCGAATAGCAATAACACATAAAATTGCATTTTGAGCGGAACTAGATTAGGAACCATGTATGAACGAGTTCGAACCAGCACTAATGTATTAGAGTAGTATTTTTTTTTTTTTTTTTTTTTTTTTTTTTGTAAGATAGAGTTAAGCTATACAAGCGAAATTTTCAGACACTATATAAATTTTCGTATTCACTATACCACTATACGACAGTGCTTAAGCAATAAGTAAATTTTTTTTTGTTCACGACTGTTCATGACTGAATTTCGAACTTTTTGAGATGTTAAATATAAGCTAAAGTTGGGAAAACTAACAAAAACAATTCTTATTTTAGGCTAAATTCAAAATATTTTAAGAAAAGTATCATCGAAGATTTAGCAAACGGCCCATCATCAATTCATATGTTCGCGTAAGTTCCAATCAGCACATAGCGCCCATCGGAGTTTCGGCTAAATTCAAAAGGATATTTTAAATGAATAAGCTTTGGTCATTTTCAATTGCCAGAATTCCCGGCAAAAATTCCCTAAAACTTAAACTTAAAAAATGTCGAAAAACTTGGAAATTTTTTCATTGTCTCCTCAAGTTCGAAGCCAAAACTGAAAAGGTTTTTAAATTCTATTTGCAATTCATTAGTGATTCTCTTTAATTCTTTAAATCTCTTTCATTTCATTTCATGCATTGAATAGTCTTGTAATTGTAATTTCTGATATTTTATAATTTCGTTAAACTGATAAGCAGTTTTTTAATTTCGAGTAGTAGAAATAAATGAAGTCTATTGCGAACTTGAATATCGTGACCACCAAAAAACCCCGTAATTTCCTCATACGAAAGCCTAACAGAGAATCCCCATGAAACGGCCTCAAAGCCGTTTTGCAAATTACTCTCAGTGGAACCATAACAAATATTAATCCAAAAACTTTTGATGTTTCTTCCAAATTTTAGGCATGACTTTGAAAAAACTGAACACGTTTATTCTAAGTAAATATGCAATTCGGCCTACTGAAAGAAGAAAAATTCTTATTAAACAGCGATTACGTGAATTAATCCAATTCAAGGATTTAATTCTTATAACTGGAAGAGGTTTATCTGGTCACTTTAAACTGGCAGATAAGAATAAATTTACGAAAATATATGAGAATAATACTAAACGGTTAGTCCGAAAATCGCCAAAAAGCACCAGGCAGAATAAAGCGCGACCAAAGGGATCAATTAAACAGGCAAAAAGGTAAACGAAAATCAAATTAGCTCGGATAGCGCAGTCGATCTTTAATATATCGGAAGATATAGAAATGTTTCCTCCAGTAACTTCGGCAATCAGTTCGAGACGAAGACAAATACACCAATAAGTTATTTGGTCTTAATTCGTGCTCCAAATTATCCTGTAGTATATCTTTCTCAGATGTTTATGTTTCTTATTGCATCTATTATATGTAAGATTTTCTCTAAAAATTTAGAAAATATTTGTTATTTGTGTAGTTATGCATTGTTTGTAACTATTTCTATTATAACGTATAATATATACATATGTACATACCTAAATATATATATACATATATATTGTAAATATATATATGTAATATGTATATGTAAATATGTATTGAATAAAATAATTGTATTCTATAACGTAGCCAAAATATAATTTAAAAAAAAATTCTGTTTAAGCTAAATAAGCAGGTGTTGACAAATTAATTAATTGTCCTTATAAGCTATAAACTTGAAATATTTCAGAACAATTCGTTTTCAAATTTGAAGATTTTTACACAAAAAAACAAAAATACGTACTTGATATGAACTAAAGTGTCAACTATATAGTAGCTGATATACATCTAACTACTACGTAGGTAATACGAATCAGCTGATATTTACTATCAGTTTATTAGTAACTAACAAACAATCTTTTCTGTTTTCAATTTAGTACGCATTGATATTTGTTATTGTTAAAGAAATTGTTAATTTTATAAAATGTATATTTATTAAGCAAATAAATACAATATTATTTTCATTTTTAGTATCATTAGGTCACCATACAAAGCAAGCAATGGTACATTCTCTGCATAGAGGCGATTTTGTGTATTTGGAAATAAAAGAAATAACTATTCAATTTTTTGTATCCAAATCTTTTTCCAAAATGGGCAGGGAGACATTTTTTGCTTAGAAAATAATACAGAAAAATAATTTCGCTGCTGAAAAAAGACATCCACACTAAAGAGTCTTCTAAGAGACTTTTATATTTATACATATTTATATTTATATTATATTATCTAAATGTAGAAAAGACGTCATACGAGTAGTTCTCATATAGAGATTGTCATAAAAAACACTTTGGACATAGAAAAGTGTCGTGAAGAACACCTTTCAGAAAAAAAGATGTCAGGGAAACACTTCATGTGTCACGAAAACACACTTTTCATATAGAAAAGAACAATAGAGGATACTCTTCATATAGAAAGTGTAATGAAAGTTACTATAAAAGAAAACTGTTATAAAAGAGACTTTTTGAACAGAAAAGTGCTACGCAATACACTTTTCAAACAGAAAAGTGTCATGAAACATATCTTTTACAAAGAAAAGAGCGACGGAAGATACATTTCGTACTGAAAACTGGTGTGTAAAACACTATTTAATAAGAAAACTGTTGTGTAAAACACTATTCAATAAGAAAAATGTCATGGGGGATACCTTACAAAAATAAAAAAAAGTGTAACGTTATAAGGATCTTCTCCACATGACTCTTCTTCATATGAAAAGCGTCGTCCACGACATTACTTTAGT
>JAHXMU010033000.1:0-11966 GCA_019455685.1 Philornis downsi | reverse complement strand
GAGTTAGCACGTCACTTCTGGAAATCCTGACCATTTCAGCGCCAATGCAAAATGGCATTGACATCTGACTGTATAAGACAGTTTACCTGACTGAAATGTGCGCAATGACTTTGAACTTAAGTAAACTGATGACCATAAATATTTGCAAATGCATTTTAAACGATCTCAAAACCAAAAGTTGAACTGACTTACATATACATACATTGGTGGAAAAATGTGCAGAGTGCTAGAAGGGCAAATCGCTGAGTTGTTATCAACGCATAATAAAAGGAGCAAAATTACAACTTACTTTACTTGCTTATTATAACATACTTAATTTAGAAATGACAGACTAACCATTGATATTTGTCAAATCGACTAATTTATATGGGAGGTACCATTTTCATTTGCAGAACTAAGTTTGCAAAAAGCCCTATGCTTGGTGAACTACACTAAATTTTAGTGAATTGAATGAAAGATATGAATTTAGGATTGAGTAATTCGCATAGGAGATACCAGAAAAGTCGTGACTATCCCGTCAATATCTTTTCACATTTTACCACAAATTGTAATGTAACGCAAGTGAAATCGACGAATATGAATTTAAAATATCAGAATGTACGACCCATTTTCATTCTCAGGTCCCATTTTGACATATGCATAATGTATGAACTAAATATTGTATGGGTTATATAGGTCATTTGTAAGGGAGGATATAGTTAATCGTTAGATACTGCAGTCTATGAATTAGAAGTTACAGGGAGCAAGCAGAATTTTAGAAAATCAGTCATTTTGTGTTGGAAACACCAGAAGTATTCAGCGAAACGGATATCGGGCAATCGGCTTATAGTCATGAAACATATTTGATCACAAAATACTTAGTTATTTAAATGCTTCCTTTTGAATGTTAAAATTTTCCGTATCAAATGATTTATAGCTCCATTCCCGCGGGTGAATGTATGAAGATTATTATATCCACATTTTGCTTATACTGCGCGATAAAATGCGTAATTTGATTGAAATTAAGATTGTTAACTATAAGCGACAAATATTGCCAATATTCTTTGGTTGAAGCTTCAGGTAGAAACCCTTAATTTATCGATCGCATAGTGTAACTGTCCCTTTCCTTATAACCTTTTTAATTTGCGAACTTACTTTGTACACGCTGAACGCCACAACTCCTCATCTCGGGCTACCAAATACATTCCCTTGCAGACAGCGGCACATTGTTCCAGCGAACGCATATCCAACTGCGAGGACACAACCCAACGCATTATATACAGCAATAACTCTGGCGGCAGCTCGGAAATATGCATTTCCGTAGTGATAACACCTGCATCGCGACTACTTTGTATTAATTTGCCCTGATAGTTGCGCGACAAATCCATTTGAAATTTCTCAAACAAATCATAGACCACATCATCTTCGACCGTATCAAGATTTTCGGAGTTTTTGTCAGCGACTTGTGGTGTTACGCGTAGCTCCTTCAGGGCATTTTGCGTCGTAGTTTTAAGTTGTTGATGTTCATAGTATTTGAATTCAATATCAGGCTCAATTTGTACGGCCTTACGATAAAAGGGTATAGCGTCGTAAACTTTGCCACGCTGTTCTAACTCAACAGCTTTGTGGAATAGAGTTTTGGCGAGAGCCTGTTGTTCAGCTTCGTCATTGGCAGCCAAGGGACTAAGTAAGTTCTGAGACTCAACCGGATCTGTAGCCACATTGTGGGATTGCGTCTCTTCTTCCCGCTTTTCCTTTAGTTCCTTTTGCCAATTCGCTCGAAAATCATCTAGAGCAGAGCGAAAATCATTAGGTATTGTCTGGAATGCTTGCAAAGAAGATTCCAAAGAATCATCTTCACCGCCCGCAGATGATTCACCAGGTCCCCCACCACCGCCACCCAAAGCCGAGCCGGACATTGCCTGACTGTGTGTTTGTTTGTGAGTGCTTGTTAGTATTCCCAACCCTCTGCCGGTGAATTCTGTACTTCCTAAATAAGCCTAATTGCACTCTACAATGCCGTCTAGTTCACGGTCGGTGTATCGTATAATAAAGGGTGGTGCGTATTGCTGGTACACCGTTGTTAACACTAAAATTTTATTTGGCAAGTTCTTCTTTGAAATGGGCAAAACTTGTGGGCAATACAGCAAGCAACTTGTGGCCATCATAGGCGTTAACACCAACTTTATATATGTGTTTTCTGCGGTCACTGAATGTACGTTTCCAAGGTACTCAAATTAATATTTATATCACCGTATATCTGAATTAGTTTTAGACACCACAAGCTTTGAATTGTTTTTCGTGGGATATGAATTCGGTGAAAAATATTTTATTTTATTTCCAAACTATTGCATTTTATTTTCGGCAAGACGAGAAAATCACAGCGAAATTTTCTCTACATTTAATTTGACACCGGTCCCCAATATCCTTTACAGTTTTCCATGACCTTGTTTATGTTGTTGTCTTGAAACTGCGTACGTAGTTATGATAAGATGCAAGGAAGAGCAAAGAAAATTACATCAGCTTATTTCGGCGCACCCCTCTCACACGTTTTGTTTTTGGTATTACAGATTTCATCGTAATCATCAGCTGTTGTTGTTGATAAACATTCAGCTGACATGGTTGCCAACGTTAGAAAATTTGGTACGTACATTTTTATTGCATGGAAAAACTGGGAATTTTTTTAGTTTCTGGTATTAGCCTCAAACTAAATTGGGGTTATAATAAAGCATAAATAGAAATCTATAAAAATTAATCATATTCGCACTTGTTTTAACGTAAATAAATATTTTTAAAACACGTTTAGAATTCTTTAAAATAAATTTATGGAGTTTGAAATTATATTTGTGCTTCAACATGATTTCAATTTTCATCTGAAAAAAGGCTTTTAAAATTATCTGATACAAATTTTGTATTTATGTAAAATATTTTTTGCGGGTGTATTCATATACTATTTGCGCCATTTGATAACACTGACGAAGTAATAAATTGCATTTCAATTTTCATAGATCTTCAAAGGAAACTGTTGTTTAAGTTGTTTAAACATTTTTTTTTTGTAACCTGTGATGGGCAGATATTCACTTTGAGAGTTAGTTTTTGCAAAATTGTACAAATATCAGAAAATCTAATAGAACGGAACCGTGGCATGTAACTGGTATAAATTGCCAAAAATTAAAAATATTTTTAAGAAATTATTTCATTTTGAAATTGTATCTGAAGAAATTTGTCGTTAACTAACTTTCGCTACAAGATGAAAGTTCTCTCAATAGTAAAAAATTCATGCTATATAATATTTTTTTTCGAATGATATGAATTATCCTTCAGCAACTTTATATATTGAAGCAATATTGCCTTAAATTATAGTATATTTACAATTAAGTGCTATATTAACATAGGGTTTTATAAATTTTAAAACCATATCACTGATAAAACCAGGTACGTTATAGAAAACACACTTAAAACAATAGTTAATTCCTCATACAATTTTTGGAGATTTGCTTATGAAGTAGTGGAAAATGTATCCTAACATGAGAGGTTCTTCATCACACAACTTTTTTTAACATCGTAAATTTTTACTTGAAGTATGTTATTAAATTAAATGTTATTCAATTAAATTTATTGATTATAACTAAATATTAAATGCGATGTCGGTATAAAATACAATCCAAAACATTGTAAGTGAACTTATCTATGTAGTACAATAACTTGTATATTAAGTATCAATGAAGACATTTTACTAAACGAAATGTCGATGAAGGCAGTTTTCTATACGGAAACTGATAATAGTAACGTTTTTCTATATAAAAATTGTCAACAAAACCACTGCATCAAAAGTGTTAGTAGAAATATACTTTTCTGTCAGTGTTAACGGCAGAAATCTTGTAATTTAAAGCCTTTTGGTCAATATTAAGTAAATTACAAAATGCATAAAATAAATACTAGTGCAATTAAAAGAAAAACAGAAGCAGAATATAACTTAGAACATAACATTAAATTGACTAGTAACTAGTAACTGTTAACTTATAACGCTCAAATTAAAGTGCACTAAAAGTAGGCGAAATGGAGGAAAATCAAAATAATGAGAAAAAATTAAATATTAAATAATGTAGGTCAGTCCAAATTGCAAAAGTTTTTTTGTAGTAGTTAAAACATTTTAATTAATTAAGTTAACAAAT
Organism: Philornis downsi; assembly: GCA_019455685.1. Classification (NCBI taxonomy): domain Eukaryota; kingdom Metazoa; phylum Arthropoda; class Insecta; order Diptera; family Muscidae; genus Philornis; species Philornis downsi. Next base: position 7,812 of record JAHXMU010033000.1, on the reverse strand, counting down.
TTTATAGTTCGAAACTATTAAGTAAATCACAATAAATAAAATAAGTAAATAAAATTAAGTAAATCATAATAAATAAAATAAATACTACTCCAAAGTAAATGTAAAAATCCATACAAAATAATAATTGATTACATAAAATCATATATTTAATATCAACCAATAATAATTAACATAAATACAGTGATATATTAAGATGTAAAGGAATATTCACATATGTTAACTACATACGAGTATGACAGATAAATCTGTTACGAAATATTGCGAATGATACATTTAAATTTCTTAGCTCATTTGGCAATGCATTATAGCTACGAGCTACTCTTACATTTCTTCTGGAATGTGTTAATAGGATGTTTTTTTTCAAAGGGAAAATGAAGGCATTTTTCTTTAAAAAAAAAAAAAGAAAAAATAAAACAATAAAAAAAAAATATTTTGTATGGAAATTGTCAATAAATACAGTTTCCTATAAGAAAAGTGTCAATAAACATTTTACATGCAAAAAGCACAAACACAAAAAAAAGCAACAAAGAATACATAGATTACATAACAATAATTCAAATTAGATTAAGTAATATTTGAAGGTACTTCACTCGTGTCCAACTAACTAAATCGATTTCCGTGCGTTTCTTAAAGCTCCCTTATGCCCGTCTCTAAAAACCAAATCAACTGAAAACATAAAAAATCTAATTTCGTTAAAGCTTATCTACATTTGTTGCAATAGCTGAATTACCTACAGGCTTTGAAATAAATTTCAAAGCTTCAGATAAAATTGAAACGATTAAACAAATTTAGGCAACATAACCCCGCAAAATATTTTTCTTTGTTTCTTTTCTAAGAACTATATTATATTAAATAGAAAGATTTTGATCGTTACAGAAATCATAACCATTAAAACAAACAAATATTACTTAAAAATATTTAAATAGTTATTATAAATGCAAGCACTCACAATCTAATAAAAAAGAAAACTAAGGTTGATGTCTAATATGTGTGGATTGAATTTGTTAATAAAATAAGTTTAATTTTCTGCAATTTATTGCCTACTTTTTTGTTCACAATTGTTCGACATATCTGGATAATATTTAAATTAGTAAATTCTCAGGAGTTCCCATTCAGAAAATCCCGGTATGCATTCTCTGGTGTTAATTGATTTCTTCTATTTTCCTTGTAATATTTGTATATATTGCCAGACAGCAATAATTGCTAAAAATTATCACTAAAATATAACCACAAAGAACCTTTGCAAAGCATAGAGACAAGACGTTGTTAATGTTTTCTTATAGACAAACTTTTAAAATCCTCTGTGAAAGTTGAAGTTGGAAAGGAAAGCACAAAAGAAAATGAAAAAGCCTTTATTGTGGCAAACCGATCATTTGAACTCGAAAAGCAAACTATTGCAGTGGCTGAGAGAGCTAATGGTAAATCTCTAACCAATTATGAAACACGTCTGGGTACGTGGTTCGATTCCTGGCGAGCGAATGTATTTTTCCAAAGATTCTAAATAAATAAAAATCAAATGTTAGTCGAAAAAGCAGCTCTCTCGTAAGGGAGAGAGAGTAGTAAGATGCCATTCCCTTTAACTCTCCATTGTAAAATAACAAAGATTTCGTTTGAACTGCGCCCTAAAGATGAAGCATCTTAGGCGAAATTTATGTTTGTCTTCACAGGGGAAAACTTTTTTTTAACGATTTGTATGAAGAAAAATGCAGTTGTCGTATTTTAAATGTTAGAAACTCTATTATTTTTTCAATTTTCACCAATAATTAATAAAAAAAAAAAATGTGACAGAATCTAGTTCTTTGGTCTCTGCTGAGTCCAAAAATTGAACTGAATTTTGTATCTCATATAGTCATATTACTATTTTACTGTTGGAAAAAAATTAACGCACCCCTCCTTTGTATTCATGAAAACCAGTTTTCACCGCGAACTTTATGCCAGGAATACTTTTCAAAGCAGATAGTTTTATATTGAAACAATCTTTATACCTTCAGCTAAAGAAATGAAGACATAAGTATATCATTTGATACGGAAAAATGTAACATTTAAAATCAAGCGTTAAAAAAACCAACTACCCTTAGATTTTTTACGCCGATTGAACAATGTCCTTTTGTCAATCTGGCTGGCTGGTAGACACGATCATTGCCTTAAAACTTTAATAATCTTCTTAACTCCTGTCTCAGTCTATTATTCTGATAGGTCGTAGGCGAAAGTTGTAAATTGTCTACATCCACCCACCTTTCTCTTACCTCTCATAAAATGTGGCTGGTTATATGATGTTCAATGTTTCCTCTGTAATTTCTAGCTAGTTGGCTGCTGCGTGCCTGTGGTTTTGTCTTTTACATTGATTGGTAATTTTGCGTAAAACTTGGGGAAAAATTGAACAAAAACTCCCCTTCTGGTACCTGCCATACAAATGATTGATTGAACCCATACATTCTCAGGTTCTTATCTTTGAAGCAGTTATAATGAATTCAGTAAAATTCGAAACACATCATACTTTTAATAAATTAAGTTCTGAGAATGAAAATGGGAAGCGTCACCACTTCCCTTCTGGATTTTTCGAAAATCAGTTTGTACCCTGTAGCTACTTGCAGTAACTGAAATTTGTACTCGTTGTATTGGTTTGTACTCATTGTATTATTTAGCACGACTTGAAAAAAAAATAGATCGAACAATTAACCATGCCTCTTCTGCTACCTGTCATACAAAGAACCGATTTAACCAACATATTCTTATCTTCACATATTTTAAGCAGTTCTACTGCTTACATTTTATGGACTAAGCTTTAACAATAAATATGGGGGACATTATCACTATCTCTCAAAATCAAAATCCTATATCCTATTTATTGAAATTAAATTTGTTTGCTCTAATCCCTAATTCGAAAACTGTAACTACTTAAATGTTTGTTAAGTTTATTGCAATATAGTGTCTTGTAAAATTGGAAGAAATCGATCGGATATATACCTCTCTGGTAAATCCTATATAAATTGTCATATTTGACTCACATATTCCTCAGTTCAAATTTTTCATTCAATAGCACTCAATTTAATATAATTTAGCACACATCAGGCATTTAGAAAATTGAAATTTTTGAATAAAAATGGATGAACCTAACAAAGGAGACACAAAAAAGTTGTGAACATTTTTTCAACATAATCTTCTTTTAGTTCGATACACATTTTCCATTCTATTTATAGTAAGAACTGTCAAGCTCCTTAAAATAGCCATCAACCGCAGACTCCATCTCTTCGTTGTTGGCAAATCTTTTAACACCGAGCCATTTTTTCAAGTTTGGAAATAGAAAATAGGCTAAATCTTGCGAATAAGGTGCGTGATGAAGCAATTCGAACTTTACTTCATTAATTTTGGCCATCGCAATAGTGGATGTGTAAACTGGAACATTGTCTTAAAAAAACAACACTTATTTTTTTCGCCAAATACGGTCTTTTTCCATAATTTAATCACCTAAACTCTGCAATAAATTAGCGTAATATTTGCCGTTGATGGGTTTTCCCTTCTTAAGATAATCAATAAAAATAACCCCTTGTGCACCCCAAAAAACAGGCGCAATGACCTTGCCTGAAGATGGAATCGCGTTCGTCTTCTTTGGACGTGATTCTCCCATTCCAATCCACTGCTTTGACTACTGCTTTGTCTTCTTCATGACGCTGTTTCTGCTCTATTGAAAGCAAGCGCGGCATCCATCTTGTGCACAGCTTTCTCTTCTTCAAATCTTGGGTCAATATACGAAGTATAACACTTTCTGAAATGCCTATCATTTCAGATAGCTCACGCTCCTTCATCCGATAATCATACAGTACCATTTTGTGTATTTCTTAACCGTCTCTAGCGTGGACACCTCAATTGGTTAATCAATACACGGAGTTCGTCTTGGCACCTCGAACGGTCTCTTTTAAGCTCTGCTGTACAATATTTTATAGTCGTGAATGAAGGAACAATATTGTTTGGACTGAGACCTTTCAAATGTAAATATTGAATAATATAACGGTGACAAATTTTTTCCATTTTTACAAATTCACTGAGATCGTTTACTTTTGATGGTTCAATTAAAAATACTTAACAACGTGGCACCCTGAAACTTAAAACATATATTTTATAATGTAGCCGTTTTTCACCAAAATAATGGTACCCTCTATACGTCAGGTCGTCTAGTTTTGGGACCATCCTCGTAAAACGTCAATGCTGTGAACCCAGAATTATAATTTGAGAACTGTACGTTTGGTTTAGAAAAAAAAAAACGATAAAAAAAACAAATTAAAACTACTATCTTGTCGAACTCACTGTCAATAGAATCGTTATAGAGTATAAAATTTTCGATCATATCGACTGAGAGTTGATGACGAATGTCAAATAAAGCATGGGACAATTGGATGTCGGTATCAGATTATTAATTACCAAGAATATAATTAGTTTACTTAAAGAAGATGTCAAATTCAATGGATGAAATGGTCGACGAACCATCTACTATATCCGTAGTACATTCGTACACCGTGAAAATAATTAAGAATCCATTACCAACAACTGCCAAGATGGTCGATGCTGCAATGATAGAGTTACATTCAAGAAATGGTATGTACGTGCATAGTACCTGCGTATTAGATCTGTCTGATGACAAAAGTTGTTGCATTTACTCTCTGACGCAAATTCTAGACAATTGTTTGAAAAATGATCTGAAAATGGCTTGTGCAGGACTTCAGATTATAAAAGTCTACCATAAATTGTTTGAAAATGTATATGCTTTAGTTATGTCAAACACGAACTTCATTGACATTTGTTAAGAAACATCTATAATAAACTTCTGCTTCCAACATAAACCGGTGCTCAGATGGTCCAAATACTATTTGTAAAAGATTCACAGAGCACTTGTTGTGTTGGGTCTTAGATCTGGGTCAAACTAATTTACTTTATTAGTTATTAGTTGTATAGTTTATTAGTTATATTAGTTATTTAAAAAAGTTTGATTGGAAATTGTTCTTTTAAGCATCCCAAACAATACTCGCGAATAGCATTAACACATAAAATTGCATTTTGAGCGGAACTAGATTAGGAACGAGTTCGAACCAGCACTAATGTATTAGAGTAGTATTTTTTTTTTTTTTTTTTTTTTTTTTTTTTTTTTTTTTTTTTTTTTTTGTAATATAGAGTTAAGCTATACAGGCGAAATTTTCAGACACTATATAAATTTTCGTATTCACTATACGACAGTGCTTAAGCAATAAGTACTTTTTTTTTTTGTTCGCATGACTGTATTTCGAACTTTTTTGAGATGTTAAATATAACCTAAAGTTGGGAAAACTAACGAAAACAATTCTTATTTTAGGCTAAGTTCAAAATATTTTAAGAAAAGTATCATCGAAGATTTAGCAAACGGCCCATCATCAATTTATATGTCCGCGTAAGTTCCAATCAGCACATAGCGCCTATCGGAGTTTCGGCTAAATTCAAAAGGATATTTTAAATGAATAAGTTTTGGTCATTTTCAATTGCCAGAATTCCCGGCTAAAATTCCTTACAACTTAAACTTAAAAAATGTCGAAAAACTTGGAAATTTTTTCATTGTCTCCTCAAGTTCGAAGCCAAAACTGAAAATATTTTTAAATTCTATTTGCAATTCATTAGTGATTCTCCTTAACTCTTTAAATCTCTTTCATTTTCATTTCATGCATTGAATAGTCTTGTCATTGTAATTTCTGATATTTTATAATTTCGTTAAACTGATAAGCAGTTTTTTTAATTTCGAGTAGTAGAAATAAATGAACTATATTGCAAAATTGAATATCGAAACCACCAAAAAAACCCGTAATTTCCTTATACGAAAGCATAGCAGAGACTCCCCATAAAACGGCGTCAAACCCGTTTTGTAAATTACTCTCAGTGGAACCATAACAAATATTAATCCAAAAACTTTTGATGTTTCTTCCAAATTTTAGGCATAACTTTGAAAAAGCTGAACATGTTTATTCTAAGTAAATACTCAATTCGGCCTACTGAAAGAAGAAAATTTCTTATTAAACAGCGATTACGTGAATTAATCCAATTCAAGGATTTAATTCTTATAACTGGAAGAGGTTTATCTGGTCATTTTAAACTGGCAGATAAGAATAAATTTAAGAAAATATATGAGAATAATACTAAACGGTTAGTCCGAAAATCGCCAAAAAGCACCAGGCAGAATAAAGCGCGACCGAAGGCATCAATTAAACAGGCAAAAAGGAAAACGAAAACCAAATTAGCTCATATAGCGCATTCGATCTTTGATATATCGAAAGATATAGAAATGTTTCCTCCAGTAAATTCGGCAATCAGTTAGACGAAGACAAATACACCAATAAGTTATCTGGTCTTAATTCGTGCTCCAAATTATCCTGTAGTATATCTTTCTCAGATGTTTATGTTTCTTATTGCATCTATTATATGTAAGATTTTCTCTAAAAATTTAGAAAATATTTGTTATTTGTGTAGTTATGCATTGTTTGTAACTATTTCTATTATAACGTATAATATATACATATGTACATACCTAAATATATATATACATATATATTGTAAATATATATATGTAATATGTATATGTAAATATGTATTGAATAAAATAATTGTATTCTATAACGTAGCCAAAATATAATTTAAAAAAAAATTCTGTTTAAGCTAAATAAGCAGGTGTTGACAAATTAATTAATTGTCCTTATAAGCTATAAACTTGAAATATTTCAGAACAATTCGTTTTCAAATTTGAAGATTTTTACACAAAAAAACAAAAATACGTACTTGATATGAACTAAAGTGTCAACTATATAGTAGCTGATATACATCTAACTACTACGTAGGTAATACGAATCAGCTGATATTTACTATCAGTTTATTAGTAACTAACAAACAATCTTTTCTGTTTTCAATTTAGTACGCATTGATATTTGTTATTGTTAAAGAAATTGTTAATTTTATAAAATGTATATTTATTAAGCAAATAAATACAATATTATTTTCATTTTTAGTATCATTAGGTCACCATACAAAGCAAGCGATGGTACATTCTCTGCATAGAGGCGATTTTGTGTATTTGGAAATAAAAGAAATAACTATTCCATTTTTTGTATCCAAATCTTGTTTCAGAATGGGTAGGGAGACATTTTTTGCTTAGAAAATAATACAGAAAAATAATTTCGCTGCTGAAAAAAGACATCCACACTAAAGAGTCTTCTAAGAGACTTTTATATTTATACATATTTATATTTATATTATATTATCTAAATGTAGAAAAGACGTCATACGAGTAGTTCTCATATAGAGATTGTCATAAAAAACACTTTGGACATAGAAAAGTGTCATGAAGAACACCTTTCAGAAAAAAAGATGTCAGGGAAACACTTCATGTGTTACGAAAACTCACTTTTCATATAGAAAAGAACAATAGAGGACACTCTTCATATAGAAAGTGTAATGAAAGTTACTATCACAAAGAAAACTGTTATAAAAGAGACTTTTTGAACAGAAAAGTGCTACGCAATACACTTTTCAAACAGAAAAGTATCACGAAAATACTTCATACAGAAAAGTGTCATGAAACATATGTTTTACAAAGAAAAGAGCGACGGAAGATACATTTCGTACTGAAAACTGTTGTGTAAAACACTATTTAATAAGAAAACTGTTGTGTAAAACACTATTCAATAAGAAAAATGTCATGGGGGATATCTTACAAAAATAAAAAAAAGTGTAACGTTATAAGGATCTTCTCCATATGACTCTTCTTCATATGAAAAGCGTCGTCCACGACATTACTTTAGT
>JAHXMU010032999.1:11746-33522 GCA_019455685.1 Philornis downsi | reverse complement strand
CCGGACAGCCCCCATGACCTTTTCTGTGGATATAAATGGCTTGGCTGCGATCTGGCGTAATATTAGTCTGTGGCAAGTTATAATAGCAGTGCTCGATGGGGTGTCAAACGCAGGCAGAACTTGTTCCTGTATTAGGAGTTACCAGCCAAGGACTGTAAGTATTTTCCGAAACTCAATATTTCTCCTACAACACCCCGTGCGTAGACTGCGGTAACATATAAAGGGTGGAGCATAAGTAACGTTAACGGCGGCTATATTGAATGCGTTCTTGTGCATCATTGGGTTTAACTCGTGAACCAATTGCAGCTTATATGGGAAAAGATGTAACATATGTAAAATTCTTTACAAAGACCGCCTAGACATCTCTAACTGATGAGAACGTCGTCTGGTGGAAGTTTCGGGATTTTCCTTAATATTTGCTTGCACTCTAGCAATGGTCACTTCATTTCGAACTGCACGAGGTCTTCCAGCACGCGGAAGATCACAGACAGCCCCTTGGTGCGGTAAATTGTTGGAGCGCCAGGAGCATTTCGAACATGAAAGAAATTTCGATATGATCTAAATAATCAAATGCTGACTTTCAAAGTAAAATTGAGCAACGTTGGTTCTTTGTTCTGTGCTGAGCCTTTCCGTCATAAATTTCTCAAGCATTATTTAGTTAATCCTGTAAAGAGATGAAAAAAAGACTTAAACAAAAAATGTATGCACTGATCAAATCTTATTCGCGAGCCTATATATTTGTCCATTGCCCAATGAAATGATTTGTAATGTCTGGCAAACTTTAAAAGAAATCATCCAAATGACTACGCTCCTTATAGTACCTCTTATATCTTATCATACATTTGCACTAAATTTGGATTTAGAGAACATTCATTATTTGCTTAAGCAGAGTCTCAGAGTGAAAACAAATTAGCCGAATTTCCCAAATTTTATCGTTCGTCATTTGTATTGATTTATAAATTTCTATAAAACTTGTAAGAAATCAATCAAGTTATCAAACCCATCTCCTATACATATGACCAACTTAATCAAATTTCCAGGTTTTATGTCATTCAAACAGTTCAGCCCATTTTGGCACACTTCAACCGTTAAGAGAATTAAATTATTATACTATTGGACTACATAAACTTATCGCTAATACTGCATTGTAGTGTATCAATGCGCATCAGGCATTTTGTACTGCGAATGAAAATTAATCGAAATGTCATCTGACTGAAATTTCTAGATTGTTTTTTTTTTTTTTGTCATTTTCATATCAAATGATATATATCCATCTCCTCATGAACGATTCGGATTTATAATAATTAATAATAATTTCCCAATTCACACTTTTGGATCCAGTGTAAGAGCTTCCAACGATTAATTTGAAGCATAAAATTTCTAAAAGGGCCAGTATCTCAAATTTGAGATTTGTACATATTTCATTATATTTAGGCAAACTGGCAAGAAAGAATGACAATTTAGTTTCTAAACTTATGGCAAAGATTATTTATTGGTACAGTTTAATTTTGACTACATATTATATGTATATAATAACTGGTTCAAGAATCAGAAAAAATAAAAAGTATTTTTAGAATGATCATTTAGAAATAGATTTTTGCCCATGGGACAAAACACTGTGATGTTATCAAATCTTATAAGTGGGAGTGAAGTCTGGTTAAAGACATGACACTTTTCAAAAAGCAATTCACCCAATGTACGAGGACGGTCCAAAAAGGAAAGAACAGGTTTTGATGTGAAAACCATTTAATTTTTTTCGCCAGTTCTTTAGTTTCGGCTCTAGAACATCCAGTGCTGGTCCAAACTGCTATCTTGTATATTTCAATTTCCTACACTCGTGAAAAAGCGAATTGTGAACAGGGCAGCCAAATAAACGATTTAACGTGTCGATTTGCAAACCAATTTATCATCCTGATATTTGATTTGTCGATGTAACACTTTGCCAACATCTCAAACAATGATTTATTGGTTGACAAATTTCTGCGAAAATATTTTATGTTAAAGGGCCAAAACAAATTGTTAATTGTCATATGTCTCACTACCCTAAACACTCTCTCAATACCGTTTAATGTACCCATTTGAATTCAAACCCATCCATAGGAAGTTTAAGTTCAATAATGGACATGTTTTTAGTATTTGGTTGGAGCAGCTGTCAATTTAGCAGTCACGTAAAAGGTTGACACGTTTCGGACTCCGTGAAAAGTCTATTTTTAGATCCATTATCAGTGGTATAATGGAGTATATCTACCAATAAACTTATTAAGCATATGTGAAGAAGATGTTACCCGAAAATGTCCATCTTCTGATTCAAGATAAAAATTTTAACGGCCATATCTTATAAACTGTTGGAGGTACAAAAATTCGATTCGATTCATATGCTACTGGTTGAGAAATAAAGATTTCCGAGCACTACACCGAGCTGCTGCGTCTAAGAAGAAATAAATTAAGAAATTGGTCTAGCGGCCTTAATAACTGGCTGATCGTCACAAAAACTTAACACTAAGTTATTATCAATTAAGAAATTGTCGTATACCGTATATAAGTATTAAATAAAGGTTAGGTAAAAGGGTATGACACCATCCAAACGCATTAATATTGATCGGGTGAATCAGATTAACTTACATACACATCACTTTTCATATACGTGCTGCAACTGCTATAGAATGAAATATGTGTCAGCAAAAACTGGGTGGTGGCACGCCCTTTTAAATAATCTGCTGAAATGGTTAAAGTTACATCAATCGCGAAATTATCATGAGCTATATCCTAGCAACAAAAAGCGGTACTACACTCCTTTTTAAAAAATCAGTATAGCCATCACAGCATATTGCTGCTAACCAAATTAACGAAATTGTCATACTCTATGTTTGGTTATGGTCGAAAAAGAGAAGAGGGTTTCGCCCGCGCTGCACAAAGATTTAAACGACCATATGTCATAAACTATTACAGACCTAACATCCGGAAAAATTGTGTTGCCTCTTTGGACTTTTTCTAATTGTGCCAAGCATTCACAAATTCAAGTTACTCCGCCCTACGAATGTAGAGTTACAGATCAAATTTGGTAAATATGTATGGAAACCACCAGCAGGAGTGGGTTTATATATGACTCTTTACAATCCTCGGATACGATTTGACTCGCCAAGCTTGGCCAGTTTAGTAAAGATCTTCAACCGCTATCGTGTCCGTCCGTTAGCCGAAAGTCATAAAAAAGGCATGAAACATATTTGGTCAAAAGATACTTTATACTTTAGACCCTTCCTTCTGAGTCTTACATTGTTTGTCGTATCAAATGATGTATATGTACATCTTCATTCTTCCGCCTGAAGGTATAAAAGTAAAACTACTGCTGATTTTTTATTGAAGTTAATTTTAAGGTACTTTGATGGATCATTAATTTCTTCAGTTATAAAGATTCTGACCATACTATACATTAATTTTTAAATTGGATTCAAGAATATGCTTTGATTCAGTTATTCTTAGCTATTGAGAAATGCAAACACGCATTTGTCAAGTTGTCAAGTACAGCATTTTGTATACCCTATGAGTGGTGGACCCAACTATTTTGTACCGATCGACACAAGACCAAGTAAAAACCAAAGTTTGGCTTTATAGCATTTATAAATTACAGCAATTGTAGACATCCTGTTACTTTGAATACATATGATGTAGTTGAACCTGGCTACTTAATTATATCGCTTCCACAAGGTGCTATGCAATATTTTGTGTATATTCCTCAACTGCGTCGCATACTAACTATACTGAAAATGAAATGTTGGTTATATTTAGATTAGCTTCCATACAAATATACTATATATACCTATACATTTGGCTCTATTGCTTCCACTTGCTACAGTTATTATTGGAAATTTACCATATTTTGCATGTGCACTTGACTGGCTCATGTCTCAAACCTGTTTAATGTTTAGCGAGTCTGTCCATGTTTTCATATAAACCAAATGCAAATGGCCCCCATAAGAAATAGTTGTCGTTGAAAGTTAGTAATAACTGCAACATATTAATTAATTGAGTCCAGAACAATTTATTCAAACTAAATTACAACAGTCATTAACTTAACTTTTAGAAAAAAAAAAAAAAAATTAGCAGAGCCTTCTTGATATTTGTTGAGTATTTGGTCTGAAGTGCGTTCACAATGATAGCCTTGTGAGATGACGCGTCATCAAGGTGCATAACCCATGAGTTTTTTTACCACAAGTCTTTTTTCTACGAATTTGTGCCGCATACTATCCAGATAATACTCATTATTTACCATCTGACTATCTGTCAAGAATTCTATATGCAAGAATTTGTGATTAACAAAAAAAAAAGTCAACATTACCTTAACTTCTCTTGATCGATATTGGCGAGATTTTCTTCAGATTCGGCTCGGATGGAAGGCATTATTCCGAAGCCTGATGATGGATTTGCATGTGAAACTGATTTATTTATGACTCGTAACCATTCACAATGCGTTGGCAAATCCTTTACCACATCTTAGTAATTGAGACAAATTCTTTGTTCGATATTTTTGTCCAGTCTGAAAACCGCAAAACACGCTTAAGATGACCTGACAAAATCGAGCAGTGTAAACAAACCAAACAATAAATCGCGCTCAAACTGCGCACCAGTGTGGACTTTAGACAGCTGTTTCATTAACTGCAATGCGTACTAACTCTGAACAAGTACGTTGCGCCCATATTATTGTCTTAAGTCACAGTGTGTCTTAAAATGTATTCAATTGGACTCTACACATGTAATTAGCTCCATCAGTTTCTTAACAATATTTAATTAATGTCTTCGAGACTTTTTATCATATTTTTCGATCAAGTGTTGTGAATATTGGTGTTAAACAAAGTTACCGGTCCTGTTCTCCCCCAATCGGGCATCAGTGGACATGATCACCATTTAAGATTAGTAGAGCAACGAGTCATACGCATTGCCGCCAAGTAGTCTTTAGCCACTTTGCCTCAGTCTGTAGAATTTTAATTACAAGGATACCGCAAGTCGTCTCTCTTAATTTGTCGAAAACAGATGTCAGTCATGGCCGCAGGGCCATGGAAGAGTGCGGAAAAAGTTGTGCAAATATTGACTGGCACTTTGAACAAATTATACTCGTACGCACACCGGCATGACTGTGTGAAAACCAGTCATTGTAATGACCACATATAAAGCTAAGTATATGAATATACGGGTACAGTGGAGAGCAAAAAAGAAGTGCCGACATGTTATTATTCCAACATCAGAGCATATAAAAATTCCAGTAGCTAAGCGAACTGAAAAATATAATTTGTGTTTATTACTTCAATGTCTCTTAGCAAATACAAACACAAAAAATTACATATATTTCATATGTGTTACATATTTACAATTTTTTATGTAATTTTCTGTATTTCATGTTTTTGTTTTGTTTTTGTATTTATAAGAGATAGAAAAAAAGCAAATCGTTTATACTCAATCATCTACCATTCAATAGTCGTACTTCCATATTTATTCCACACTTCATATCTTGTAAAAAATTATCCAGATTGAAATGAGTTTCAAGAGTTTTGAGTCCCCACTACGAATGGACTAAAATAAAAGGTATTAACCTGTATGACTTCAATTCCCCCCTAAAAGCTTTGAAAATCAATATTTCTTAGTCAACATTTTCCCCAATGTGGTACGGAAATGCTAGTACCGATTCAAAGAGCTTACACTGTAGTCTGATATCCACATCTACCCGAAATAGTCTCTATATGACATCATTGAACCAACCAAATAATATGTGTTAAATAGAATTAAAATTTAGGCTTATAGAAGCAACTTTATAAAGTATTTTCAATATTTTCACAAAAAGCTGTGTGTCCTGTGGATGTAATGAAACCATATCCTATTTTCCAAAAAAATCAACCCTGGACCAATTAAATCATTTGTTATATATATAATTAATAATAAAGTAAATAACTGTATTTTTGGAGCGTACGATTTTCTCTTCGAATAGCGATTATATCTAGCATGGACGAGCAGTATGTATCGGAGCTATGTTAGAGTAAGGACCGGCATCATCCATTTTCAATAAAATGTTATCCTTGAAACAATTACAACATATATATGTGCCAGCTTTTGTTAAAAATATTTTTGATTGTAACCTGTTTCGTGTTTACAAAATTATAGTAGGTCAAAAATAGACAGGCAGACGAGCGAAGGCAGTAAATTCATTCAGTAAGTGCTTCTACATCGGTCTATAAATCTCGTATTTTTTTGGTCTAATATTATATTCAAAACTATTAAAACAATATATCCTTTACCACATGTGGCGTATAAAAATGTAGTGAACGCATTTGAATTTTATTTATAACGAACTCAAATAAGCAAAACTTTAATTTATATCTCAAGTTATATCTCAAGTTATAAGAACAATTTGCAATGCCAAAGCTCGTATTTATCTTCTCTGCCAATTGTAGTTTTTTTTTTTTTTATTTTGCGATTTATATCTTAATGTCAGATAATTGCATTATATACAAACGCCACAATCAGATCTGTTTTGCATCCGATGGTGTAGGATATTTTAAGTTGGGATTTGCTAGCGATAATTTATCGTGCGCCCAACAATGTTAAGTCAGTCCTTTTGGCTTTTTTATGTGCAAGTCAACATTACATTACAAAAAATATTCAACCGGTCAAAATGTCAGAACATCTTTCGTAATGTATGGAATATTTTTTTCAAAGAGGTGAAAAATTACATATTTTGAATTTCAGCTTGTTTATTAATTTAATGTCATCTTGTGATGAAAAAAAATATACATAGTTAAAAAATTCCATATGTTTTGTATAGTCCTTCAATTTTTCTCTAAGAGCAGAAGCGCGGTGACTAACCTGATCGAATGTTCGCATATTTTATATACCAGATAGCAGATGTAGATGACTTGTTTATTATTTTATCCTTTCTGGACCCATATGAATATTTTAATATACTAATATTCTTCCGCAGCAGCTGTTTCCAGTCGAGTATACCATTTTTATGTTCTAAAAAAACAAATGAGATATTGCTGAATGAAAATTGACCAAAAAAATATTACGAAAAAAAAAAAAAAAAAATCCCCATAAAAATTAAAAATGACACAAAAAAAAAATTAATATGCGACTTATTTAGGGTGTGATTTGTCACTCTATTGAGCGATATTTTGAAAACATATTTGACTCCAAAAGAATATTATTTGTATTTTTGAAATATATCCAAATGTTGTGTAAAGAAAATATTGATGTTTTTCAAGCAGGGACCGTAACGGTTAGAAGTAATATTTACATAAATCACTTAACAGCTTTTTTGATTTTTAAAACTCAGAAATATAAATCAAGATTGATTTTTGCCTTTAGAAAATAAAAAATAAAAATAACAAATTGATTTGTATTTTCTCAATCATGAAAATATAAAATAAAAATTTCATTATGTTTCATGAAAAAAAAAAAAATCATGATTGACTTTTATTTTGCAATATAAATACGAGTTTAATATACATTTATATTTATACTAGCCGACCCGGCAAGCGTTGCTTTGCCTTCAGATTTTATTTTTATTGGAAATGTTTCAATGTTAAATAAAATTCTGTTTAAATACCGTTAGCAGGACCACAAATAATTGCTTTTTAAATTGTGGTTTGTATAGGAGGTACCACTCCCCATTGTCCAATCCCGCCCATATTTGCAGCAGCACTTAAGATATGTATACCAAACCGATGTACCAAATTTTGCAAATTTTGTTCAAATACCGTAAACAGGAGCAGAAATATTGGATATTTAATTTATGGTTTGTATGGGAGGTACCAGGCCCCATTGTCCAATCCCGCCCATATTTGCAGTAGCACTTAAGATATGTACACCAAACCTACGCACCAAATTTTGTTTAAATACCGTAAGCAGGAGCAGAAATAATTGATTTTTAATTTTTTGTTTGTATGGGAGTTACCACGCTCCTTTGTCCAATTGGACCGAATTGTAAATCTAAACTATCCCGGGCACCACCCGACGCATATACAAAAATTTATGCAAATCGGTCCAGCCGTTTAGGAGGAGTTCACTGACAACGCCCGTACAGTAGAATTATATTTATATATAAAGATATTTAAATAAATGTGTCATTTTAATATTATTATAATTGAATTATAGCAATAATAATCAAAATATAAGTTTGTGACCTATTTATTAAAGTGCATTGAAATACGAACATTTTTGTATACAGGGTGGCCCATAAGGGTGTTGGCGGTTTAAATATTCAATTAAAAAAAAAAAACTACGAAACATAACAAAATATATTTGTACTTTTAAAAATTAGAAGCATAGGAATTTTTAAGACTTTAAAATAATGTTGTCCAAATGGCTTCCCTCGGCTGCTTGACACTCTTGGAACCGAAGTAGCAAATTTTGAAAAACTCGTTGAAAAGTTGTTCTCGGTATTTTGTTACTTTCCTGAATAATGTTAATCTTCAACTGCTCCAAATTGGTCGGATTATTCTCGTAGACTACCGATTTGAGGTAGTCCCATAGAAAATAATCGCATGGAGAGAGATCGGGGCTACGTGGGGGCCATTCAATATCCCCCCTTTTCGAAATGAGTTTTCCAGAAAAACTTGACAAAGTTAAGTCGGTTATTCGCATCATCGGGTTTTAATTCTTGGACTATCTGAATCTTATAAGCCTTCAAATGCAAATCATGTTTCAAAATTCGTCGTAAAGTTCTTCTTTTGACATCCAAAGACTGACTTCTCTTACGTGTTGACTGTTGCGGATTTCGCTGAACTGAAACACGAACACACTCCACAATGTCGGCGGATCTTGCAGAAACTGGGCGACCACGAACCGTAATTGGTACTGTTGAGCCGGTTGTTTCGAACATTCTGATCCATTTTCACATCATTTTCGTATCACATTGGCGCTTGGAACTTCACTTAAATCGTGTAAACCGTGTTCATGCCGATACAAACGTCGTGCAGTAATCACTGATTTATTGTTTTCGTAATACGCTCGGACACAAAATGCACGCTGCACTCCCGTGTACGGCTCCATGGCGACTAAATTTCCAGGAAGCGGCGCAGCGAACAACATATCCCCCCGCCACCCCGCGCCGCGCGTTACCGATAAATTGAAGATTTAAACCGCCAACACCCTTATGGCCCACCCGTTATATCTATATATTTCCATCTTGGCGATTTTGTTAGTTGAAAATTGACAAAATAACAATGGATAATGGAACTATGTTGGCGCCCCTTTTATTATTTTTTTTATGGCGGAATTTTTGATTACGTCTAAATTTCTAAGTTACCACTAAATCAAATTTCAAAAGTGGCAAAGAAAAAATAAAAATGGACAATGAATATAATGTCGTCATATTCCCATAATATATGATTTTCTAATACAAATTCCTTTTGCATAATTACAGAAAATTTGTTAAATTTGCTTGGCTATGCCAGTACAAGTCATTTTGAAGTTCATTTTTAAAAAAGCGAATTTGTTACATTTTTGTTACTTTTTTCTCGAAAAAGCAGTGTTTCATATCTGCTGCCTTATTTGAAATTTCGGAGGTAATGAGGATATAAAGAAATGTTTCCTTTCAAACACTTTTGGAAAACATTGGTACAACCGACGTTTCTATTTCATTTTTTCTAGTTGAAGAAGAAACAAAGAAAGATAAACTCAAGCATTTTCGGTTTGTCTTCTCAGAACCGTCTGTGTGTCTTTTAAAAGCACAATAATGGTAGGGAGGGTGAAATATGGCATAGAAAGTTTACACAGTCATATGAGGATTAATTTCGAAATTAGTCAAAATCGGCCCAGTAGGAAAATTTACTGAAAAATACTAAAAAATTCTGACAAACTGGCTGAACTCAGCTTTGGAATTTGGATATATCCGGCAAACACAAAATAATTTATGTAAAGTTAAATTTCATACAAACTTTTGTAATCGATAGATTCCCTCATCGGATGCCTTTCATAATTGGTAAGATTACTCTTAAGCAGTGTCGTTTAGCTCACTTGACTACATCGGCCCTTTGCTTGGTCAAATGCTCAAAAAACTATTTTCGTATCTTTCTTGACATTTGAAAAGACTACAAGTAGTGTTGCATCGCTTCGATTCGTCACTGATACAAATAACAAAATCTTCAAAATAGCAAAAATCGAATAGGATCGGACAACAATAAAATATTTTAATATAACAATCTCTTATAACTGCAGTTGCATTATGCCCCATTTTTTCAGTAAGTCTTCCACAACACTTTTTAAATTCTTAGTGGTATTTAAATTTTGGCCAGAAAATGTAATCGCAACAGTACGATAATAAAGGACTCGAGAAATGTATATCTTAATTTCAGAGATTTTAGCTTCTGACATTCCTCTAAAATGATTGTGGGATTTCTCCATATTTATACATTTACCCGGAGGAATAAAGGTATATATGATTTATTTTTACTTCTTTCTCATCACGAGCGCATAAGATTCATCCGTTCGTTCGCCTCTGAACAAAAAATCTGAACAAAGGGCAAATAGTAAAGTCTTCTTATGCGATAAGAAATGCAAGAAATATATACTAGCTTGTGCTTCCCACTGTACGTATACATAAATGTATTTGTGACACCAAAGCGGACCCAGTTAACGTATACATACACGCAAATAACAACTTTAACCAACCAACTGACCACCCACTCAATCATCCATGGTCTAGTTGCCGCAAATTTTGTGTTAGTTTAGAGCTTTAAGGATTACTTGCCATTTAATAAAGTTACCATACTCAAAATTCGCCAACCACAAAAAGGACGAAATTCCCAAAGGAGAGGAAAACAAATCCTGTGATGACATGGCTGAGTACACGAACATAGTGCTGCCAACTTAGTGATTCCTCGCTGCTTGTAGAGACAACGTTTTTATCACATCCACAACGTATTTTCTTTTAGCTATTTCATCCTTACAATTTCTTAAATAAATTTTCCTAAAACGCAATCTAGTAAAACATGTTAAACTATAGGAATATTGCGATTGTAGAAATATTGCAAATGTCAGTATATTCCGAGATAATTGAAGAGACTGATAAACCTCGTAGAATTTTCAACACTATTATATGCCCAGCTTAAATATACATACAATGAGGTGAATCACAGCAAACGGTAATACAAAGTTAAGGATGTCAATAAAAATGTAAATCTTATCGTCCTGAGTGGAATTTGAATTCAAGACACACTGGTAGGTAATCTGACATGCTGTTTTTGGAAACACAAAAGTAGATAAACAAACTTGATTTTGGTTTACAATTTTAATGTACTTAAAAGGTTAAAATTGTAAAAAAAAAACGGAGCTCTTTAAAAAATTACTATCACCGCGAATACAAAATAAAGAAGTTTAAAATGATTTTAGCAATGTTCACATTTTAACACGAAATAAGTAGTGTGTACGCCAGTTATTTCGCATGAAATATGACAGGACTTTGTTACTGAACATAAAGAAATATTTACGAAATTTAAAATACATCACGTAATGAAAAAATTGTTAATTAATATATGAAAGAAATGAAATAACCTATTACGTACTCGTATGTACAATAAAAACTATATGGAAACACAAAATATCAGGTGAAAAAATATTGAAACACACAATAAAGGAAGCAAAACTATAGCCTGCCCTTTAGAAATTATAGAGGAATCATTGATTTTTCCTTAATCGTTAAATTTGTACGGGAAGCCCTCTAAAAAAGTGCTCAATTTCCACCGGATGCGCGTTAAGTTATTATATATAAAATTTAATGCGGCGATAAGTAGAAGTATAGACATTGAATGCTCCCAGCAACCAAATGACGCTTCTGATTTTACTTCAGAGTTAGATATCAATTTCACACATATAGATTTTTTGATAGCCAATTTGATTTGATAGATAGCCAATTTGAAGGCTATTCTTCTTTAGGCTTTTATAATAAACCAAAACATTTAATTATTTCGAATTTCTTGATGTGAAACGGAAATACCAGTTAAATGAAAGTAATAACTAAAGTACGAGTTTCGCACTTTGCTCCCTTATTGTAGTTTTAGAGGATAAGTTATGATAAAGTGGGTGCATGCCCTGCAATGGACATTGCTATAATTTTGAAATGTGATCTGTTTACAAACAATTCATATTGTTGTTAAAATTCAATTTTTCAAACCGCCGAATTTGGCTCGGAACAAAAGTAGAAATATATGGTATATAATAAAAATGCAACCGATAAGCAGTAACTGATGAATCTTATTGACGTTCGATATTTAGTCAAAATGGATTACTTACTTTATAAAAGTTTTAAAATGTATATTCAGTAATTTTCGTCTATATTATTCGTAGAAAATTACATTTATATTATAATTATATTTAAAAAATTCTATGTCTTAAAAACATTTCAAATGTTAAGAAAACTGTGTCATTATTCAATGTAGCCACCTTTAGCCCGAGTCTGTCCGGGAAGGCTTCTCATGCTGGACGAATGTGGTCTGATGATACTTTAGCCTCCGGAATAGAAACGTCCGTTGCGTTTAAGTTTTGGGATTATTTTGGCTATCGTTCCGAGCGAAGCTGGGAACCTTTTCTTGTAAAATACATTGGGTTTCGTGGGCTTCAGGAGATGGTGCCGAATACTGTTGAGTCGTCCAATGGTTTCAACACATTTGTTTACGTGCCAAAGGTAACAAAGCATCGTCCAACATTTTTCCATGGCAGTTCAATAAAAACGAGTGGAGAGCGTCTTGTGTGTTACCCCGGCCTAAACTATGGCTAATGCAAGCCCTTTTTTTCGCAGAGCAATTCGCTGGTCTAATTGTCTTTTTTCACATCGGTTCACTCGTTTACACATTGCTGAACCATAAACATTTTTTATTTATTTTCAAGCTCGCCCTTGTGCAGTTTTTGGGTGATTGCGATTTTTCAGTCAAATAAAAACCATTAGCAGTGCTGCGTTTGAATTTCATTTCGATAACTTTTGTCAACTGCGACGTAATACGATAGGCTTGTAAACCACATTACAGACTGGCGCCTTTCAAAAAATTAATGTGTTGTCATGAGCTGTTGGATTCCCACAGCGGGTTGAAGTTGGTAACACTTCGAGCTTCTACGCCTGTAGAAAGGATTTTCTATATTTTGTACTCTAGAGAATTTTTTCATTAAAATAGTGTTAACGGATTTCTAGCAATCAAGTCCTAACAAATATATTTGTTGTCTATTGAAAATGTCTATATTGCAAATTTTTTGAGCAGCATAATTGCGTAAAAATGTATTTAACGCATCTTTCGATATTCTTTGGATGGTGTATTTCTCCTTTTTCTCGATTTATTGGGAAACCCCGAATAAAATTGGGGTTTTATTTGTCGAACAACTGAAAAACACTCTCAAGAGAAAGGAATTTGGCGAATAACCCGAAACAGGATTTTCTGAAAGAATCGGATATTTGAACAATCAACTAAGAATATAGGGGCTAAATTAGACAATTTGTACGGAAAGTGCAGGGTTACTTGGTTGCTTTCTCTTAATACAATGCACTGCACGAAAATTTAAATTACAATAGACAATGAAATGGAAATTTGGATAACTGAAGCCTCCTAGTTATTTGATTGAATTACTTATTCGTTTTCATTATCAAACTGAATGGCTAGTCGATCAATTCTGTTCAAACCCTTTCAAGCATTATGAATCAAAAAAACATAGGAAACAGGTAACTGTAGTTTACCACAAGGGTCTAATCTATATGTCCCATTTACAATTCTCGAATAAAATGTGACAAAATGGCAGCCTGTGCCAAATTTTAAGAAATTTTATAAAGATTTGCGGCAGACATGAGTCTTGACACGCATTCTTGCAAAAAGCAAAACCAACTTTTTCCGAAAAATGTTTATTCGTCAAAATCTGCTGATAACCTTCAAATTATTCCTCCTGACACTATACATTGATGACAACGACTCATATTGAATCTTTTTAATGCAGTCAATTCGATGCACCGGAGTGTTTATTCAAGGTTTTAAAACAGTGAGAAATCATACTATATAAAGTAGGCAATACGGTGATTGTGGGCTAATTAATAAATAAACTCGTGAATAGCCAATGTAGTGTAATATGACACTTTATCGTGGTGCAAAAACCAAGCTTTGTTTGCTTATAAATCCACATCTTTTTGGGGATAGGAAAGGATGCATAATGTTCAAATATTATTCGTTGTCTCACTCGGTTTTACTTTACCTTTGACACGATATTCACCAAATTGCTCATGTCCCTAATGTTACGTTCTGTAATGTGCTGGCAGCTAAAAATCATCTCTACGCGTATTTTAACGGCACGATCTTTCTCGAAAATAATGCTACTTTTTAGTACCAATCGATGTTTAACGCGTCTGAGACCCAAAATGTCTTTTACATTCGAGTGGTCTGATCTATTTGAAACGCCAACATCATCAGCAAGGCCCATAATTATTAGTTGATGGTTTTGAAGCACCAAGTCTTGGATTTGTTGGGCGTGGTCATCATTGATGACTATCTGTGCACTCCACCTTCAACTTCTTCTTGGTCTTCTCTGCAATATTCTAAATGATTCCACAGTAGAAATTCCATTTCATAAACAAACTTTAATGTAAGTTCTTTGTTCAAGAATTGTAAAAATCACCAATGGCGTAACTGAAACACCATCTACTTGTATTACGTGAAGGGCTGCCAACATAGAAAAAAATTCGGAGGTTCAAAATACACGCGTAACTTAAATCTTAACTTGGTAATACAGGGTTATCTAAAGTTAAATAAAACATATATAAAGCTATAATTTCGATGAAACTTTTGTTTCATTATAATGCTTGGATCTTGCTTTCATTTAAATGGCAGCCTCTGAATCGGTTGCAGCAGTGGATCCTTTAGAGTAAGTTTTCGACCACATTTCCGCATATTTCGGGCGGTGCGTTTCGGGATTATCCGCGTAAACACGGCCTTTGACGCAGACTGACTAGAGTAAATTTTAATAATTTTTACGAGTTCTGCGGCTATTAAATGATCCATATTCGTAAATGGCAAACCTTTCACTAAATAAATAACACTTCAGATGACAGATATTTAACAGCTAATAGCGTTGCCAGACCGCCGGTTTTGAAACCACTAAATGGATAACCGTGTACTACTAATAACTGATTTTATCTGATGAGAAAAATAAAACTAAAAAATAATCATTATTTTTTAATTGGAAAGTGAAACTTAGGAAATAGTCATAATCTATAAAGAAATTAGGACCTGTTTCCAGCAATCGGATCACTCAATTCGTTCGTCAAACAAACGAACAACCATTTGTGTTTGTCTTTATTGTTGTAAGTTTAATTATTATATAAATAAAGCCCCACAATTATGAACAAACAAATCATGGCATGTTTCAATATTTTAACTCCTAAGAAGTTCGCTTGTACGCTCCGAACTTTTCTATTTTTCTTCTTCATCTCTGCTTTTGCTGGTTGAAATTACACGAATTTCTGGTTATTTAGCAGGAAAATAAATAGTTAAAAAAAGCAATTTGGAAGCAAAGTGCTGAAACATATATAAGCTATAGAAAATATTATTTTCGACATATTAAACGTCGCATATTGTACTTATATTAATCAATTGTCGAACAAATATGTAAACTTCAATTTTATGCTTTGTAAGAGTTTAACCTCTTAAGCCGCTTTTTACTTCTCCTATGTGCGTTTGACGTTTTTTACTTTCTCTATTGAGTGTAGTAACTGATTTTATCTGTATCAACTGCAAAACAGTTGCCATCACTGTACAAACAGATTATGTACTGCATTGTCATACTTGGATTACTCGTATGTCTGCATTCTCATATTTGACGGTGAAAGAACTTTTGTTAGTGGGTGTGGAAATAATAAAGTTGTCACATCATTTACGCAAATGTTGCAAGTATTAATGATAATTACAAGTAATCCCAAAAGGGCATCATTCGATGCGTTATGACTGTTTTGTTTGGTGAATGTTTTAATGATAAGAGTGAATCTTCAAACTTTTAATTAGTTTATGGCAATAGCAAGCAAAATGGTAAGCCAATGACCAAATTTGTATTCAGCTTTGAAATGTAGATGAACAGGCCAACTTTTTACTGGCCGCCGCTTTCTATTATTGTCATAAAAGTTCAAGCAACATTCCTATATTGTTCAGTGCGGGCAGCGAGAGTCAGAAAAGTCGGAACGCTTGTGCTAAATGTTATGAATTTCCATTCATTTCCCCGAAAAAATACTACATATCAGTTTTCTTTAATATTAAACAACAAATTTCAATTTCTAAAAGTTTAAGTTGAAAAGTAAAAAGATCGTCATTTATTAAGAAGAAGGCCATAATATGTTTGCTTCACTTAGGTCAATTTCAGTAGGCTTCAGTGCATCCCAATGGCTAACAAACTTCGAGGAAGTTAATTTGGAAACGGACGTTTGCTTATACCAAATATATTTCTATTTTAAAACAATTCTATACTAGTTGGCATAAAACAACAGCAAAATATCAAAAGTAAGTTGACCACTTTTAAAACTGTTGTATCAGAAAGTTATATTTTTATAAAATACGAGTATGTGGCTGCCATGGTCGTCGGCTCATATGAACAATGGCGTCCCAAATAGCTGATCTTGTCTTAGGGCAACAATTTAATAATTGCAATGAAACCACAAGGAAACTAATAAAATGAACCACTAATTTAAATGTATGCCGCAAATCTTACCAGGACCATAATTTAGTATGTATTTTAGCACATATAAAAACTAAACCATATTTCGAATTTTAAGGAAACAATATTGATGCTGTCTATGTTTATACGATATATTGCCCTAAATTAAGTAAATAAAACTGAAGTTCAATCGTGGAACTATCTTGAAAATAGGAGTTGTAATGGTTGTTTTTCCAAAATAAAAAGCAAATCAATTATAAGCAAAATATTAGTTGATATTTCACGATAGTGATGAGGAATCTCTAGCATTTCATTTTGATACATAAACCAATTTACACATTTCAGGCGGTTGACTTACATACATCTTCATCCAACTGCAAAAGTGTGACCAGTGCCAGAAAGGGCGAGGTTAATTGGTAGATTCTTATCTATAAAAAGAAACTCTGAATTAAAGCACAGTAAAAATTGAAGTAATAACTTGCTAAAGTCCTCCGTTTAGAAAATTTAGAGACGTCATTTATTTTTACTAAATCGGGCAATTTCATGTGTGGTACCCTACACTGAATATAGTGTAATTGAATGAAAGTAAATTAGATAATTAGTTTGGAAAGCACCAGAGAATGCGTGGTTATTCTGTCGATTTTTCTACACTTTACCCACCAGTGTAACGCAATATAAATTACAAAAATTTAATTAACTTCAGGTTGTGCATTAGGTATTACAATTCCGTGGCAACGTCGCCCATTTTCATACTCGAAACTTAATTTATCAAACGCATGATACATCTCAAATTTTCCAGTATTTTTTACAGGTAAGTGAAAGATATGGAGGTAATAACATATGGGTTAAAATGGCTATTTTTGCTTGATCAATTTTACTACAACTTTACAAATAACTATAAAATATTGTAAGGGTGAAAAATCTACATAGACTGCTACTGTCTACTAATTAGAAACTGCAAGGGAATGGTTGAATTTGGAAAATTGCCAAATAACTCATTTACAATCGGAGTTTTGAAATATTATCTGAAATACAAGCAGATTACCAGCATAATCTAAAGTAAATGTTTTGAAGTGCGACCAAGATTTTTCGAAGATCGAGCTTTTTTAAAAAAGTTAGACATTTTAGTTTAGGAATAGTTTTGCAAAATTTAAATTTTTTGTATGGAATGTTGCTAAATCAATTTTTTCGGATAAATTTCATTTTTATTGATTTTCTGCAAATCTATTCAACGGATCGGGCTAGCCTTTTCCATATTTCTTAAGAACAAATGTAGGTTGCAGTAATTAGATATATTTTTTTGCAAAATAACTTCATCTGCTGCGAAATATCAATATGCTTTTTAAATAGATTAAAGTATTAAGAACATCTCGTTTATACCCAATATATTTCTTTTCGCGTCGTATGTTCTCCATTTCATTCCCAAGCATATCAAAATCCGTACAATACGAGTATAGAATATTCGCAGTTTTCCGTGAGGATTTTTAACAGTATTTGATTTTCTAAACAAACATGAGCTTTTGGATAATCTGTGTATTATTGTTTTTGTTTTTATACATTTTTCTGTCAGTAGTTAAAACTAAACGTAGTATTACCGTATCTGATATATTTATATAAAATGGCTCTTCAACAATGCTTGAATGCTTTTTGATAAATTATTTGTTGTAAAGATATTTTGTGCAAAAATACACGTAATTCACAGCTGGTTACATTCGTTCTTAATGGATATGCTAAAAATCAGGATGAATCGGCAGAAAATCAAAAAAAAAAAAAATCATAAAAAATTGATTGAGGCATATTTCTCATATAAAAAAAGCTAATTTTTCCAAAAATGCTCGACCTTCGCAAGGCCATGGACACACATTACGAAATTTCACCCTACAGTAAGATGTGAAAAGCTTGATTTTACTGAATGAAAACATTTTTGTTTGGAGCAACCAACACGTGAAACTGCCATAAATTGTAATGGAATTCCTCTGCCTTAATAAGAATATAAACAATCTAAATTTTACAAAACTACTTAAATATATTATGTCACATTGGTATCCGTTACGATATAGGTCTTTATTAGCGCGGATATCGACATGCGTGATTTGTCAGAAATAAGGTAAAGGCACATTGCTGGATGCGCTGTTTCCAAACTGCGTATTGTGGAAACTTTTCTAAAAATAAAACCGTTTTTAAGTAAAAACGATTTTTTGTTAATAATCCCAATATAAAACATTTGCAGTTCTTGCTTCATAAAGTCTTGAACAAATCTTTCTCAGATTCAATGACGTAAACGGCAATCTAGTTGGTTCTGACCAAAATAAGATCACCTCAGTTTAAATAACGCATGTGTATTGAATCTCTGAAAAATTTTTTATTTGGTAATACTGTGATTGGCATCTGTACCAAACTTCCCAACAAAAATGTCATTAGAATTTGAGGTACACTTGATTTTGTACGACGCAAATTTTTTGTTGAGCAAAGACCTTTTGTTACATTTGGTTTAGAATTAGAATTAGAATATTGTAGAACGGCTTCGGCAACCCAACATTATCTAAAAGAAATGTTCACAGCTGACATAAACATTTCAAAGAAGTTATTTTTGGCCTCCGATGCGACAAAGCTAGATGACCACTCCGACATATCAGAACCGTATCATAGGTGAAGCGAATTCAAAAAATTCGCTGGTATAAGAATCAAAATTATACTAACAGCTTTATTCGGTTAACGTAGTATTGTTTATGATGATATTATTAGTTTATGATGGTTTTATGAGTTGTGAGTTCTTTCCGTCGAGCAAACCGTCAACAATGGTATTTGCACCACGATAATGCGCCATTTCTCACTTCATTGGCCTTGCGCCAAAAATTTAACTGATATCGCTCCACAGCTACCGTATTCGGTGATTTACGCCATGTCATTTCTGGATATTTAAACTAAAAATACTACTCCAGACACACCATTTTGAATCGATTCAATGTAAATTGCAGTGCGCTGTAACCGCCATACAAAATTTTCATTTAGACCTGCCATAAATTGTAAAAATGTTGTATTCATCTGATGAAATCGATCGGTTATCCATCCATCTTCTAGTACTTCCCAATGCAAATGACCGATTTAACCTGCACAATCTTAAGTTTATACTCGTATCTTCTATACGGTTACAATAAATTCAATCAAACTTGGTGCACATTAACGACGTGCTAAGATAGTGTCTAAGAATAAAAACAGATTGCATTGCCCAGCCCTTCTGGCACAAATTGACCAATTTTGAGAAATTCGTCCCATACAGGTTATCCATGTAACCCATATATACTTATTTAGACTTTACTTTTCAAGTGGTTGCATTGAATTCAGCCAAATTTGGCTGAATGAAAGTGGATCGAAATGCCGTGTCCATCCGGGCCCTTCTCTTGCAAATTAATCGGTCTAGGGAAATGTAATTTATGCCCTGTAAGCCCTAATGTTTAGAATGGAGTAATTTAAATTAAACAATCGAATGGATAATCCTGCCATTTCTCACCATTTCCATGAATATTGAATGATTTGGCCCATATACTACTAGATTCATGTCTTTCATTCATTTGTATTAAGAGCATTATTGTGCATTAAGACCATTTCTTGATAAGAACCTGGCACACCTGCTAACACTCCGCAGACTTTTACACAAATGCATAGAAAAAAAAAAACGTTAGCTAAATGTATAGTCAATAGAAGTCGATTATAAGTCGGTTGACCTGGCTGAAATCTCTGTACTTTCCAATATATTCAGTTAATACTGTTTTATGTATAATACAACATTCTAAACAAATCACGTATTTTCTTTCAACAACATTTGTATTTATCATCCCAGCTTATCGTAGATTATTGGTTAATGTTAATGTATTCAGCCAAGAAATTCAATTAGAAATACATGTATTACTTTATCAATTTGTACTGAAAATAAGCCTCATGAAACCTCATAGGCCATTTTACGAAGATCATAAAACACAATTTAATAATTGCGTAAAGCAATTTAATGTTTTTATAAAAAAAAGTAGTTGCCCATTTTAGACACCGTCACCTAGAGACAACAGTCGTCACCCTTTCAAAAATATTTGGCTAAACAAATTTTCATTGGGGGCCGTCGCAAGACAAGTGCTCAGCACTCACACACAAATACACTCCATTCATTTAGGGATAATAACTTGCAGAAATTACTTCCCACATGCACATGTACACACGAATCCTCGTTCTAACCTCAAATGACTAAATAAGATAACGCCACGGAACGAGGAAAGTATGATAAAGAGTATTGATGAAAAATGTGTAGTACTGTGGATGAACTTATTTTACAGATGAGAGAAGGAGATTGCGATTCCTGTTCTTTCAAAGTCTCTACAGATGAGAACACCACAATTTATATTGAAAGTGCCAGAATGGACGTGAAAATGCTGTGTATTTTATTCCTCGGACTCTACTTTAGCAAACATCTAGCGTGTATTACCTGCGTAATTTAACTGCGCTTTGCGGAACTGAATAAAACACCTGCACCTAAGCATATATGAATTAAATCGGTCATTTGTAGGCGGAGCAATGCCATTTATTTTCAACCCCAGAACTAAGTTTATGAAAGGCATAATATGTGACAAATTTGACTGGATTCCGTAGAACTACTTGAAAGATATTAATCTAAGAACATTTGGATGTGAGATATCAGAAGAGGCTTGGATAATGGGTTGATTTTTTAAATTTTGCAAAGAGTTAAGAGTTGTAGAAAAAAAATTAATTTCTGAAAATCGATCAATTCGTATGGGAGGTATTATAAGATGTGCCTTGATATAGGTCATTTACAATCGTCGGTTACGATGTGCTAAAATATTAGGATGTGCCGAGAATTAATATGCTGCGTAAAGGCTTACGACAACTATCATGATTACCAGACATTCGGGTAGATGGGCATCAAAAGATATTTCTGGGTGGTACATTTTGAAAAAGTTTCATAAGGATTTGCGACACCTGTAGGTGTCTAGCAGCTGGATGGACGGACATCGCTTAATCAACTTAATCAAAAAAAATATTTTAAGCACGTCTTTTTGCCATGTCAAATGATGTATATATATATATATATATATATATATATATACGCA
>JAHXMU010032999.1:0-11346 GCA_019455685.1 Philornis downsi | reverse complement strand
ATATATATAAGACGTGTTTAAAATATTTTTTTTTTTGTTTTGATTAAGGCCGTCCGTATATATATGTACATATATATACATATATATACCTCTGTAATATATCATATATAGGCAAACAAAAAAAGCAAAAGCTGGAACTAAAACGTTGGCATCTCCATCAATCGCGTTTCGTTATGGGCGAGATTACTCTTCATTTATATCTTCTTAGTACATTTATATTTATATAAGCTTAATATGAATTTTACCATAGTTAGGAACTTCTTCACTTCCTCATTGTGCAAAATTTTAATTTTGTTTATAGATTGACAATAACAGAAAGCTATAATCGGGATCATTTATAAGTTTCGTTCCATATAAATTTCAAATCACACATTTTGAGCAAATGAGCGAGTACGAGTAGTTTCTTTTTGGTGAAATTTGTAAAAATGTAATGAAATTAAGGAAGATTTATCTAATGCTGCTGAGTAAATATCAACAAATTTAGGAAATAGACCCAGTAAAATGTATACGCATTAATTCGGAAATAATTCCCGATTTGATAACTATAATCGTTTACCCAAGCGACAGCATTGATCGAAATATAACAAAATGTTGGCTTTTTTTTAACAGAATATAGTACTACCCAAACACAGTGCACCATATCGTCTGATTATTTGCAGTGCATAGAATTTATTTAGGTGGGGGACAAAATCTATTAAAAGTAGGCATTAGTGGCCCACCTTTTAATATAAGCTCCATCTAATTGGACTTACAAAGAGCAATCTATTTTCGTGGGAAATTAATTACATTTAGTACATTTATATTGGTTGGCTCCCACAAAAATGAGTCGTCGCATCACGTCGTCATCGTCAATGATGGTGCAGACTATTTTACATTCCAAAGAGAGAGTTTGCAAAAGAATAATTTTTACATTTTTGAAAACATCTTTGTCTAATTTTTAATTGTAAGGCGTAATTGGTTTAACTTTCATTTTTGTGTGGTTCCGAACGATACTCATCTGAGGCTTGAACAACTTGAACTGGGAAGCTAAAATATTGCACAAAAATATTTCATATTCGAAATTTTGCAAAGTCGGTTAGATACGAAAAGATTTATCCATACAAAGATTAAACAATGTTCAAAAAAATTATAATTTTTCAAATTTTTTTCAAAATAGTTGTGGGATAATTACCGAAATACATTAAAAAGAATCCATTTTCACTGCAAAAATGGGCTACGTTGATAGACACCGTAGGCGCAATTAAAAAAAACCTGATAGAGAAATTTCTGTCAGATGAACTAACTTACATATACCTTAATGCAACAACCTTTTACATTGGTGCAAAAGTGTGTGAAATAGTAAATTGAAAAGTTCTTTTCAACAAATGTTCTGAAATAAAGTCCAACACTGCGTTTAGTGTAATTATATTAAGGAGTATACATATAGGTTAAATTAGTATGTGTGGATTTTAGAAGAAATGACAAGCTGCAAGCATGGCACTGGCAACAAATTAAGCTATTGAAGTTCGAGCTTTCGGGTTTACTGGGGGAATTTAAATTTAGCTAAATTGGTCAATTTATGTGGAGCGTCCCCGAATGGTCATAGTCATTTATTAGTTTATCAAATGCATGACGTACAAGTTACATCAGTCATTTTGTGTGTGATTTGCCAGAAGGAGCGTGTCTATAAGAGGTACCAGAAGATAGTTTTCCGATTTTACCGAGAATTATAGATCAAAAATATGGGCAAAAATCCTGGTCGCTACAGTCTGCCAATTAGGAAACAAATAAATAAATTTCGGACAATCAGCATTTACAATCATGAGCTACGATCGGGCAACATATCACTTAATCGACTTGAAAATCGTGAAAGACATTTTGTCAAGAGATATTTCTGGGTGCTGCATTTCTGCCGTATCAAATAATATAAAAATTCATTCGTTCTGAAACTGTCGAAAATATGTATGTGCGGTTGGTTATCAGTGCAAATAATACGATGTTGAAATCGTACTAATCAACCTACAAAATACGAATTTCGCTATCTCACATTTCATCTCATATTCATTTCATCTCATATTAAGTACTAACAATCAATCGGGTGTATTGACTTAGTGCTGTTATTTGTGCCATCCCATAAAATTGGTTCCGATTGCTTCAGAATTTCTTTCCGATCTGAATTAAGATAAGCTTCTATTTGTCCATGAATTCTTGTAACCGTATTGTAGTACCTGATTATGGACCAGCTTAAAAATACTTCCCCCCCAAAGACGAACTCCACTATTAAAGGGTTAAATCGCGTAACAGTTTTATATATGACCGCTATGGAAATTAAGCGCCCAAGCCAAGTGTCATCAATGTAGTTTACATATATGCTTTAGTTAGCCCACATAAGCACTCTATTGTATATATCGTAAGCTGCATCTGTTCCCATTTTGATACAGCCCCCAACAAATAAACTGCACAAATTTGATTTTAGATGTTTCACATGAATATCGTATCGCATATCGTTGGGGCAAAGACAGATCGAATGAATCAGCAAACTCACTATCTGAATTGATTAAGCTATGGTAGTCCCTCTATCCGTTGGACATTATGGTATCCTTATTTTTAGAAGTGAAGTCTCTAACGATGCCTATTGAAACCCCTATTGAGAAATTCAATTCAGACTTTAAAACTGGTAAATCGATAACAATAACATAAGTGAAATGATGAGTATTGTTTGCAAATACGAATTATACGGGTTGAGGAAGTAAATTAATGACAAAACCCACTCTGGACGAACGAAAATCCAGCCGTACAAGATACCAGTTGTAACTGCCTTGTTATACAGTGGAGAATCCGGATAGTCTTCGATCGACTTTTTTGAAAACAGACCATAAGACACTTAAACCGCAATTATCAGGTATGCATTCATTGAACTAAATGGATTTTAGAAATTGGGGCTCACCAGACCTTAACTAATACTGTCGACGATGCTTCTAATTCCATCATATTATCCATATTATCGATACAACCTCCACGCATATGAAATTACATCACGTAAATTCATACACCGATATTTGAATTCACTCAATGATAGAGTACGTACACAGATATTTATCCCAAATCGTATTCTATTGAATACAGTTAACTTGAAATAAATACAAATATACTACGCCATTTTGGTATGATTTTTGACGAACTTTCTAAATAACAGTAGACAGTGTCTACTAGACACCGAAGAGGATACATCTTTCTCCTTTTATACGAAAGTCAAATCGATACGTACGGTAACAATATCTTATTCCAGCATGATGTCAATCCTCATGTTGATTCAGAAATGATGTCAAATTAAGTTCAATTGTCTACGTAAATTTTTAACGCCAACTTTTATGGAAATTTAGCGATACCTTTGGAAAGCATATTTTTCGAAATTCATATTTGAATTCAGTATCCGTTTTACATACGAAATTAATACGGAATATAGCGAACCATAGTTATGCAAGGCCGGCAAGAAGTCCTAATACATTTTTCTTTTATAACGCCTGTCAAATATAAACAGAATGACGCAACCACCAGTCCGAGATCCAAAGACATCATACAGCCCTCGTTACTACAAACTAATACATGGAGTGGAGGTTAAATAAAAAAGACAACAAAATGTAAATGAAGCCATAATTTATGTTAAAACTTTGCCAAATTTAATTTAAATAAATGGGGCATTTAACATCCCTTTAAGGCGATGGCCGCGGTAAATACAAAAATTTAAGATGTTGTCACCTAACGTTACGCCTGAAAACATTTTCTCGCAATATAAAGTAGCAATTGTACTCTATGGATCGATCCTCTTTATTTTTCTTTCCGGACTTTCACAGTCGATTTTGTCCTAATATTGGTGAACCGAATGCAAAAGTTTAGGATTTTAAAGCAAAAAGTATTTGGAGATATTTTCATTGTTAATTGATTTTAATTTTGAAACCCCAGCAAAGGTGCATAGTTCAAGCAGAAACTGAGAGTTTTGTATTTGGGTAATAATTTAATCTATAACGAGAAAAGGTTCCGCGAAGATTGAAAAGAGTGATTTAATGTACATACAAATACAATTTTCATGAAATAATAATAATAGGCTCATTAAAGTGGAAAGGCCACCCCGAAAGATGAATTAATACTTTATAATTCTCTAGAACGCATCTTGCATGTGTGTGTTGGGACAATGAATCAAAGGATTACAAGGATACAAAATAATGTACCAAATATTGGGTTTCGATTAAGGGAAATTAATTAATTTTTCCTAGGGTTGGAAAACACACAAAATTGAGAACAGTTTTGTGAGCGGACGGCAATAACAAGTCCTAACAAATACTAAATTTACGATAAAGAAGTACATTTATGTGTTGCAATCAATAACGAAATATTTTCATTTCTTTTTTACTATTAATACAAAGAGCTTGGCTTCGAATTTTACATTGAGTGGCAACACGCGTCATTTGATAACGCAAGGAAGACTCCTTTAAGCAAAATTCAGTTGGAACGAGACATAAAAACCGACTCGACTGACCTTTATAAAATTCATAATAATGAAGTTAAAAAGACATTGTGGCTACTAGCGTTGACATAGCCTGCAGAACTTTTAAATATCTGCACAACTTTCCGACATCGAATCCGGATATATTTACGATACACTTATGTGAGAGTTGACGAAATTTAAATTTTTTCAAATTTCGAACCAAACCATGTTCCAACCAAATGCTTTGAATTCGAAAGGGAGATATCCGATGGAATTTTTCAAATTTTACCAAGTATTGAAATTAAATGCCTTTAACAAAATGTTAAGTTACGCAATGTACGTAATACATATGGGAATTACCAGATAGAATGTATTTATCCAATTCCCAAATAAATTAATATACAGAAACTCCAGTTTCTGTTGGTTTGAGTGGTCACCTGACCAGACGTATCAAAAACTTCTCTTGTTTTAGGTCTAATATTTTTGGGTTATACAAGCTTCAGCACTAGTTTTATACACCCTGTTCCAAAGTATTGACAAGGTTTTATAAAACAGCAATCGATGTAAAGAACTGTTCGATTCGGACATTAAATCGGATAATCAACTTGCTTCATACTGTATTCTACTGACAACATGGCACACTCTTCCCTATTTCTATATATATTTTTTTTCTTGCTGAATATTTGTCTAAAATAGTATGTAAAGACAATGCGATTAAATAAAAACATAAATTCACTGGCATTAATCAGATATCTAAAGAGTGTAAAGTTGTACTTACCGCAACAACTGGTTCTATGTTCAACGGGATTATCAAGTGGGCAAACGGCAATAACACTAATTATAATGGCAACAAATATGGCTGCTTTTAACTTTGTTAATTTCATCGACAGGTGCGAGTGTGTATGTGCGCGTGTAACTACATCAGACTGCCCGTATCTGTCTTATGACCGGGTTGGCAGACAAGTCCTTCTCGTGCCACTGCAAACACGTCGGACGGATAGTGTCGTTGGTGCGGAAACCCGCGATGATAGAATTTTATTAGTAAACTAAACTGACAGACTGGGTGACTGTTACGGCAGCATTAGTAGCACCTTTTGTTATCTCTATAGAGCACAGGGTGGACTGAGCTGTCGGCAGCGATTGGATAGTGGGTGGTCTCCGATGTTTGTATCTCTGGCAATCGCAACGGCAACAGACGCACACACTCGCTGAATTTAATGGCACCAATAACAATCGTGAAATTTCATTTATTTATTTTTCTTCTCCCTCGTAATGTTGTTTTTTTTTGGAATTAATTCACTTTTAATTGTATTCCATTCGATGCTTTTACACTTTTTGTATCTCTTCAAGATCACAAACACTTTTCAGCCTTTTTCGCTGCTGCACGTTTACATTTATTGAGAAATTTATGTCTATTTTGATTTAGTTGTTACTGAAATTATATCGAATGAGAAATTAAATACATAACGAATTTTATTTGTGTTTAAAATGAACACAATGAACAAATTTATTTTCAAACTTGATCGTCTTGTCGGATTTTATATCATCGAGATACGAGTATGAATAATGTTCAATTATTTTGTTTTCATTATTTCATTTTCACTTCTGTTTGTATTTCTTTCTTTTTAATTTCACTTGAATTTTATCCGAAGCAATAAGTAGTAGGTTTTTCGGTAAACAAAATACTTTTCGATCTGAACTAATCGGATCGAACATATCAGCAGAGAGTGCGGTCGGTAGGCGCGACAATGTGAAAAGAGAAATCGAAATAGCAAAGTGGCTGGAAAATTCCGTAGAAGAGCAGTCAAACAAGAGAATGTGATTCCAATTTACTTTCCATTGCCGGGGAAACGAGAGAGGAAAATTACAAAACTTTACTGCACCAAAAACCAGACAAATCCTCGGCGCGAACCCTGCTGTTTTTATATACGGCACCACACTGTAACTTCCGATGACACAGGAATATTACATTGCGAATATTAACTAAGAGTTGTACCGACCTTTGTGCTTATTTCATACTACATTATTTGCACATCCACTCGGTTGGCATGTTGACAGAAATCTATAAACAACATTCTGACACCAAGCAAAAAAAAAAATTATATATTTTCTCTCCAGCGAAATATTTTGATATTTCCTACTAACAGTTGTGGCAACGCTTTACCACCACCACGCGCCGTGCAATGATTTAGAGACGCTTAGTTTTGGTAATAATTCTATACCTTGTGAACTGTCAAAGCTGTTGATTGTGCATTGTTTAGTATTGCAGGCCAATAATACTGCTCCTCTCTTTATTCATATAGATTCCTCTCTCTGGACATCTGCCGTATCAAGGATTAAAACAAAGCACTAAACAGTGCCGGTTCTTCCAGAGTGAATTGGGAATTGACCACGTGCACAATTACAGTTTTCTATAGCCAAATTTAAAAATGTACTAAATTCCAGCTCTTCTGAATACCTGTGTCCTTTGCATATTAATGAATCGTGTATAAATACAGGGTGTCCGTCTGGAAGTTATACTACTTTGTTTATTTATAATGTTTGATGAAATGAAAGAGAATGGATCTTATATTGATAAATGTTTTATTTAATGTCGATAATTATGTATGGAATACAATATCAAATAAATGTCCGCCTCTGTAAGCCTCTCAAATTCGAGCCCTTTTGAGCACATTTTTCGTTATATTTTCACACATTTCACGCGGTATTTTATTCATTTCATCACAAATATTTTGTTTGTGTTGCATAAGCGTTTCTGGTTTGTTTGCATAAACCTTGCTTTTTAGATATCCCCACAAAAAGAAGTCCGGAGCAGTCAAATCAGGCGACCGTGGAGGCCAATGAACCTCACCATTTCTTGAAATAACCTGTTGTGGAAAGAGGTCTCGCAGTAATTCCATTGTAATCCTGGCTGTATGCGACGTGGCACCGTCTTGTTGATACGTTAAACAGTTTTCAATCATATCACGATATCGCTCCCCATTGACAGTTACCGTTACGCCGTTTTCAGTTTTAAAGAAATAAGATCCAATGACTCCTCCTGACCAAATTGCACACCAGACTGTCACTTTTAACGGATGCAAAGGTGACTGATGAATAATTTGATGGTTTTCCAATGCCCAGTACCGAATATTCTGTTTATTCACAAATCCATTCAAATGAAAATGTGCCTCGTCACTCGTTATGATTTTTTCATGAAAATCGGGGTTGTCATGGGCGAGCTGTAACATCCTATTGGCTTATGTACGGCGGCGTAAATGATCTTGCGAAAGAAGCTCTTGTGTCAACTGAATCTTAAATGGAAACAAATGCAAATCATTCTGTAATATTGTGGCCAAAGTTGTTCTTTAAAGACCAATCTCCTGAGCACGGCATCGAATTGAGGTTGATGGATTGCTTTAAACACTTTCGTTAGCAGCAGTAATGTTTTCAGTTGTAGTCCATGCTTGGCCCTATCAGTTACAAACCCTCTTTCTTCGAAATCATTCACTACACGATACACGAAATAGTGCGTCTTGTTGGCACGTTGTTTCTCCAAAAATTTCACTAAACTTTCTCATCGTCACAGTAATCTATGATTTATTTTGATAAAATGTTTTAGCGATTAAAACACATTGGTTTATCGAATATTATTCCATAATAAATTTGCCACGACTCTACTTCACGACTGCCAAATGTGAACTGTCAAGGCTAATGTTTACCAAAATGGCGGCAAAACAAAGTAGCATATCTTCCCGAAGGATACCCTGTATATTGTGGTCAGGAGCAAATTGCATTGAAATTACTACTACCTGCGTGTCACAAAACCTTTCAGTATGAACGTTGCATACGAAATATCACAATATTCGCCACAATTACTCCACCAATAGCAGTGCAGTAGTTTGATTAAAGCACCAGTGAAACTAAAGGTTTTTCGAAATTCTATTATAACCTGTCCTTTACTCTAGTCGGTAGACAGCGGGAATCCAAAATTGAAAAAATCAACCGGATAGCCATGGTCATTCTAATACAATAGAAATCACCGACTTATGACATGTAGCCTTATATCCGTTTTATGCATTTATTCAAAATACATTCAGTTTTGGTACTTCCCATACAAATATAACGATTTATCAAAGTTTGACTTTCCACTATAATCCCCCATTCGTAGCCCGAAATCACTTAAATTATACGAGAATATATTTTATAATATAATACTAATAATAATACTATTATAAAACCATGCAATTTACTTGATTTGGGTAATATATTACTTTTATTCAATTGCATTATATCCAGTATAGCTGAAATCGTACCGGGCATTCAGTATTGCGAATGAAAATATTTTGCACTGCCACGCCCCTTGATCGTTGGTTCTTCTACATTTCCCACACGGAGGTCTTCAGAAAGTGACAAGTTTGCTTCTTTAATTGTGCTTTGATTCGCAGTATTTTTTGTAGCAACACAAAAGGACGTTGCGTGAAGATATGTATATCAAGGTAAGTCAGTTTACTTGGCTGAAGTTTCTGTATTATTTTTTGAGAATTAGACGAAGCTTGCGAAATAGAAATATAACTCGTATTTGGAAATGAGCCGTCCGCATCATTTTCTACAATTTTTTCCAAAGTATTTAGATTTACGCTAAATGTTAACACGCAAAGTATGCTTCATAGGTAAAATTGTTATCATTAGAGGAGTTCTTTGGAGGAGTTATTTGTATCTCAACTATAACGTTGAAAATTCTGAAGAAAAATTATTCTGCTGTTTATTAGTATTCATTGACATCTCATTTATTTATACGTAAACATGTAACACTCCAGTTGCAACAACAATGGGAGAAAACTAAGGCGTTCCTTTGATAGTGAAATACAACTGCTGAAATTTGCCTGTTGTAAGAGGAATGAATATCTTATATCCGACTATGGCTTCGAGCAAATCTGAAAATGCATATTAATGTCTCATACCCCAAGAGTCAACTTCTTTTTCTTCCTCTGCTAACTATTTTCTTTTTCAACTTGCGTAAGTTCATATAGAAAAGTGTAACAATGATACCTTTACAAAAGAAGTGAACACACGCAAAGATTGAAACGTGCTATAGATTCGGCCAAAACGAAGCCGAATTGTGGATTGCGGTCCACAGCGATATTCACGATTTATCGACTCACCGTCGGATGCACGGGCGTGTCATAACGTTTCTTCCCATACATAATCGACTTATGTTATTTTGTTTCTGTGGAAAATATTATTTTTGGTATTATTAAAAATAACCATGCCCACAAATGAACTGTTTTTAAATAACAAATAAGAATATTAGAGAAATTCGGAAAAATAATCAATTTTGTAAAGATTGGATTTACTCCATTTATGCCATTATAGGCGATGTGTCGACTCATAGCCAAAACTGCCCTCTTAGCGTTTAGTGTTCCATTGAAAAATATTGTCCACAGTTGATGCCCTTAAAAATTTAAAACATGTACGAGTACACAATTTAATTAATTAATAATTGTTACAATTGTTAAAAAAAATCATTATTTCAATCCTGGACTCATTTTTCTATGGGAACATTTTTTCCTAATGGACCGACCTCGCCCATTTGTGGCCTGTAGTGCAAAGAAATTTGCACAGACCCATCGCCAATTAATTGGGCGTTTCAGAAATAAAATCTTATTACACTTTTTTATGTTGAGCCAGCCCATTTTTCTATTGAAAATAAGCATTTCGCCCATAGTCTATGGGTATTTGATATAATATTTTAGAGCAAAATTTCGATTTGCTGGTTCAAGCCGTGTCAACAAACACACAGACGAATCAACATGCTTAGATCGATGTAGATTATCGAACTATCAGGAATATGCGTATATATATATATGTATATAGGTATATATATAAATCATGAGATCTAAGACAAGCTCTTCTAGTTGTTATAAACGGAATGACAATATACTCATACGTTTATCTCACACCGAGATATAGAGAAACTCATTTCAAAAATGAAAGATTGAGACTGGTTTCAATGAGTTGAATTTATCTAATCCCAGGCTTAGATTTTTACAATATTTTTTTTTTATTCTCCTTTTAAATGGACATACGGATTATACATACATAAGGTACAGTAAAATGAAATTCGTTATTTTTGCGACAGATGGTTTTAATGATTTGTATTTCGTCTTGCATAATAGCAATCGGATTACGTTAGATGGCGTTAGACAATTTTACGCGTAAAATACGGGCAAAGCAAAGGAAGATGCGTCATATTTTACAGTTTTTCTTCGTTAAACGCGAAAACGCAAGTCAGGCAGTAGAAAATGTGAATAGTGTTTGTCGTCATAAGGCTGTAACAATCAATTACGCGGAATTTTGGTTTCGTTAAATTTAATCCGATAACTTTGTTATCAAATATGCATTACATTATACCGTAAATGTCGATAGCATAATGGAAATTGCTAAGTCCGCCCGTCATTCAAATACTATCGCAATTTCTCATGAGCTAAACACTACCCAAAAAAACTGTTTAAAATTACTTGAGTAAGGCTGGATACACGAAGAAGCCTGACTGGACTGATTTCGACTGTCCCAGTTTTCTGCCAATGACTTCGATGAGAAAAGCATAATTAAATTTTTTTTTTTAATTATTAGAGACCGGGTCATTCGGAGGAATTGCTTAAATGTATTCTTCCCAATGTACGCTACAAATAAAATTAAAATTCATTTGTACGAAAACGATTTGATTTTATTTTGGTTTGTTTTTATTTAAAAATTTGTTTTCTAAAAATTGTCTTGTCTATGACTTTCCGCCTACCATTCTTTTGTATTGTTTTGTATAACTTTGAGAACGCTTTTTTTTATTTTATGATTTGGTCTTTTCTGATTTGGTCATATTGCAATGCATATGTAAATGTAGC
>JAHXMU010032998.1:11744-33516 GCA_019455685.1 Philornis downsi | reverse complement strand
CCGGACAGCCCCCATGACCTTTTCTGTGGATATAAATGGCTTGGCTGGTAACTCCTAATACAGGAACAAGTTCTGCCTGCGTTTGACACCCCATCGAGCACTGCTATTATAACTTGCCACAGACTAATATTACGCCAGATCGCAGCCAAGGACTGTAAGTATTTTCCGAAACTCAATATTTCTCCTACAACACCCCGTGCGTAGACTGCGGTAACATATAAAGGGTGGAGCATAAGTAACGTTAACGGCGGCTATATTGAATGCGTTCTTGTGCATCATTGGGTTTAACTCGTGAACCAATTGCAGCTTATATGGGAAAAGATGTAACATATGTAAAATTCTTTACAAAGACCGCCTAGACATCTCTAACTGATGAGAACGTCGTCTGGTGGAAGTTTCGGGATTTTCCTTAATATTTGCTTGCACTCTAGCAATGGTCACTTCATTTCGAACTGCACGAGGTCTTCCAGCACGCGGAAGATCACAGACAGCCCCTTGGTGCGGTAAATTGTTGGAGCGCCAGGAGCATTTCGAACATGAAAGAAATTTCGATATGATCTAAATAATCAAATGCTGACTTTCAAAGTAAAATTGAGCAACGTTGGTTCTTTGTTCTGTGCTGAGCCTTTCCGTCATAAATTTCTCAAGCATTATTTAGTTAATCCTGTAAAGAGATGAAAAAAAGACTTAAACAAAAAATGTATGCACTGATCAAATCTTATTCGCGAGCCTATATATTTGTCCATTGCCCAATGAAATGATTTGTAATGTCTGGCAAACTTTAAAAGAAATCATCCAAATGACTACGCTCCTTATAGTACCTCTTATATCTTATCATACATTTGCACTAAATTTGGATTTAGAGAACATTCATTATTTGCTTAAGCAGAGTCTCAGAGTGAAAACAAATTAGCCGAATTTCCCAAATTTTATCGTTCGTCATTTGTATTGATTTATAAATTTCTATAAAACTTGTAAGAAATCAATCAAGTTATCAAACCCATCTCCTATACATATGACCAACTTAATCAAATTTCCAGGTTTTATGTCATTCAAACAGTTCAGCCCATTTTGGCACACTTCAACCGTTAAGAGAATTAAATTATTATACTATTGGACTACATAAACTTATCGCTAATACTGCATTGTAGTGTATCAATGCGCATCAGGCATTTTGTACTGCGAATGAAAATTAATCGAAATGTCATCTGACTGAAATTTCTAGATTGTTTTTTTTTTTTTTGTCATTTTCATATCAAATGATATATATCCATCTCCTCATGAACGATTCGGATTTATAATAATTAATAATAATTTCCCAATTCACACTTTTGGATCCAGTGTAAGAGCTTCCAACGATTAATTTGGAGCATAAAATTTCTAAAAGGGCCAGTATCTCAAATTTGAGATTTGTACATATTTCATTATATTTAGGCAAACTGGCAAGAAAGAATGACAATTTAGTTTCTAAACTTATGGCAAAGATTATTTATTGGTACAGTTTAATTTTGACTACATATTATATGTATATAATAACTGGTTCAAGAATCAGAAAAAATAAAAAGTATTTTTAGAATGATCATTTAGAAATAGATTTTTGCCCATGGGACAAAACACTGTGATGTTATCAAATCTTATAAGTGGGAGTGAAGTCTGGTTAAAGACATGACACTTTTCAAAAAGCAATTCACCCAATGTACGAGGACGGTCCAAAAAGGAAAGAACAGGTTTTGATGTGAAAACCATTTAATTTTTTTCGCCAGTTCTTTAGTTTCGGCTCTAGAACATCCAGTGCTGGTCCAAACTGCTATCTTGTATATTTCAATTTCCTACACTCGTGAAAAAGCGAATTGTGAACAGGGCAGCCAAATAAACGATTTAACGTGTCGATTTGCAAACCAATTTATCATCCTGATATTTGATTTGTCGATGTAACACTTTGCCAACATCTCAAACAATGATTTATTGGTTGACAAATTTCTGCGAAAATATTTTATGTTAAAGGGCCAAAACAAATTGTTAATTGTCATATGTCTCACTACCCTAAACACTCTCTCAATACCGTTTAATGTACCCATTTGAATTCAAACCCATCCATAGGAAGTTTAAGTTCAATAATGGACATGTTTTTAGTATTTGGTTGGAGCAGCTGTCAATTTAGCAGTCACGTAAAAGGTTGACACGTTTCGGACTCCGTGAAAAGTCTATTTTTAGATCCATTATCAGTGGTATAATGGAGTATATCTACCAATAAACTTATTAAGCATATGTGAAGAAGATGTTACCCGAAAATGTCCATCTTCTGATTCAAGATAAAAATTTTAACGGCCATATCTTATAAACTGTTGGAGGTACAAAAATTCGATTCGATTCATATGCTACTGGTTGAGAAATAAAGATTTCCGAGCACTACACCGAGCTGCTGCGTCTAAGAAGAAATAAATTAAGAAATTGGTCTAGCGGCCTTAATAACTGGCTGATCGTCACAAAAACTTAACACTAAGTTA
Source organism: Philornis downsi (assembly GCA_019455685.1). Lineage (NCBI taxonomy): Eukaryota > Metazoa > Arthropoda > Insecta > Diptera > Muscidae > Philornis > Philornis downsi. The sequence continues at coordinate 31,009 of JAHXMU010032998.1, read as the reverse complement.
TTATCAATTAAGAAATTGTCGTATACCGTATATAAGTATTAAATAAAGGTTAGGTAAAAGGGTATGACACCATCCAAACGCATTAATATTGATCGGGTGAATCAGATTAACTTACATACACATCACTTTTCATATACGTGCTGCAACTGCTATAGAATGAAATATGTGTCAGCAAAAACTGGGTGGTGGCACGCCCTTTTAAATAATCTGCTGAAATGGTTAAAGTTACATCAATCGCGAAATTATCATGAGCTATATCCTAGCAACAAAAAGCGGTACTACACTCCTTTTTAAAAAATCAGTATAGCCATCACAGCATATTGCTGCTAACCAAATTAACGAAATTGTCATACTCTATGTTTGGTTATGGTCGAAAAAGAGAAGAGGGTTTCGCCCGCGCTGCACAAAGATTTAAACGACCATATGTCATAAACTATTACAGACCTAACATCCGGAAAAATTGTGTTGCCTCTTTGGACTTTTTCTAATTGTGCCAAGCATTCACAAATTCAAGTTACTCCGCCCTACGAATGTAGAGTTACAGATCAAATTTGGTAAATATGTATGGAAACCACCAGCAGGAGTGGGTTTATATATGACTCTTTACAATCCTCGGATACGATTTGACTCGCCAAGCTTGGCCAGTTTAGTAAAGATCTTCAACCGCTATCGTGTCCGTCCGTTAGCCGAAAGTCATAAAAAAGGCATGAAACATATTTGGTCAAAAGATACTTTATACTTTAGACCCTTCCTTCTGAGTCTTACATTGTTTGTCGTATCAAATGATGTATATGTACATCTTCATTCTTCCGCCTGAAGGTATAAAAGTAAAACTACTGCTGATTTTTTATTGAAGTTAATTTTAAGGTACTTTGATGGATCATTAATTTCTTCAGTTATAAAGATTCTGACCATACTATACATTAATTTTTAAATTGGATTCAAGAATATGCTTTGATTCAGTTATTCTTAGCTATTGAGAAATGCAAACACGCATTTGTCAAGTTGTCAAGTACAGCATTTTGTATACCCTATGAGTGGTGGACCCAACTATTTTGTACCGATCGACACAAGACCAAGTAAAAACCAAAGTTTGGCTTTATAGCATTTATAAATTACAGCAATTGTAGACATCCTGTTACTTTGAATACATATGATGTAGTTGAACCTGGCTACTTAATTATATCGCTTCCACAAGGTGCTATGCAATATTTTGTGTATATTCCTCAACTGCGTCGCATACTAACTATACTGAAAATGAAATGTTGGTTATATTTAGATTAGCTTCCATACAAATATACTATATATACCTATACATTTGGCTCTATTGCTTCCACTTGCTACAGTTATTATTGGAAATTTACCATATTTTGCATGTGCACTTGACTGGCTCATGTCTCAAACCTGTTTAATGTTTAGCGAGTCTGTCCATGTTTTCATATAAACCAAATGCAAATGGCCCCCATAAGAAATAGTTGTCGTTGAAAGTTAGTAATAACTGCAACATATTAATTAATTGAGTCCAGAACAATTTATTCAAACTAAATTACAACAGTCATTAACTTAACTTTTAGAAAAAAAAAAAAAAATTAGCAGAGCCTTCTTGATATTTGTTGAGTATTTGGTCTGAAGTGCGTTCACAATGATAGCCTTGTGAGATGACGCGTCATCAAGGTGCATAACCCATGAGTTTTTTTACCACAAGTCTTTTTTCTACGAATTTGTGCCGCATACTATCCAGATAATACTCATTATTTACCATCTGACTATCTGTCAAGAATTCTATATGCAAGAATTTGTGATTAACAAAAAAAAAGTCAACATTACCTTAACTTCTCTTGATCGATATTGGCGAGATTTTCTTCAGATTCGGCTCGGATGGAAGGCATTATTCCGAAGCCTGATGATGGATTTGCATGTGAAACTGATTTATTTATGACTCGTAACCATTCACAATGCGTTGGCAAATCCTTTACCACATCTTAGTAATTGAGACAAATTCTTTGTTCGATATTTTTGTCCAGTCTGAAAACCGCAAAACACGCTTAAGATGACCTGACAAAATCGAGCAGTGTAAACAAACCAAACAATAAATCGCGCTCAAACTGCGCACCAGTGTGGACTTTAGACAGCTGTTTCATTAACTGCAATGCGTACTAACTCTGAACAAGTACGTTGCGCCCATATTATTGTCTTAAGTCACAGTGTGTCTTAAAATGTATTCAATTGGACTCTACACATGTAATTAGCTCCATCAGTTTCTTAACAATATTTAATTAATGTCTTCGAGACTTTTTATCATATTTTTCGATCAAGTGTTGTGAATATTGGTGTTAAACAAAGTTACCGGTCCTGTTCTCCCCCAATCGGGCATCAGTGGACATGATCACCATTTAAGATTAGTAGAGCAACGAGTCATACGCATTGCCGCCAAGTAGTCTTTAGCCACTTTGCCTCAGTCTGTAGAATTTTAATTACAAGGATACCGCAAGTCGTCTCTCTTAATTTGTCGAAAACAGATGTCAGTCATGGCCGCAGGGCCATGGAAGAGTGCGGAAAAAGTTGTGCAAATATTGACTGGCACTTTGAACAAATTATACTCGTACGCACACCGGCATGACTGTGTGAAAACCAGTCATTGTAATGACCACATATAAAGCTAAGTATATGAATATACGGGTACAGTGGAGAGCAAAAAAGAAGTGCCGACATGTTATTATTCCAACATCAGAGCATATAAAAATTCCAGTAGCTAAGCGAACTGAAAAATATAATTTGTGTTTATTACTTCAATGTCTCTTAGCAAATACAAACACAAAAAATTACATATATTTCATATGTGTTACATATTTACAATTTTTTATGTAATTTTCTGTATTTCATGTTTTTGTTTTGTTTTTGTATTTATAAGAGATAGAAAAAAAGCAAATCGTTTATACTCAATCATCTACCATTCAATAGTCGTACTTCCATATTTATTCCACACTTCATATCTTGTAAAAAATTATCCAGATTGAAATGAGTTTCAAGAGTTTTGAGTCCCCACTACGAATGGACTAAAATAAAAGGTATTAACCTGTATGACTTCAATTCCCCCCTAAAAGCTTTGAAAATCAATATTTCTTAGTCAACATTTTCCCCAATGTGGTACGGAAATGCTAGTACCGATTCAAAGAGCTTACACTGTAGTCTGATATCCACATCTACCCGAAATAGTCTCTATATGACATCATTGAACCAACCAAATAATATGTGTTAAATAGAATTAAAATTTAGGCTTATAGAAGCAACTTTATAAAGTATTTTCAATATTTTCACAAAAAGCTGTGTGTCCTGTGGATGTAATGAAACCATATCCTATTTTCCAAAAAAATCAACCCTGGACCAATTAAATCATTTGTTATATATATAATTAATAATAAAGTAAATAACTGTATTTTTGGAGCGTACGATTTTCTCTTCGAATAGCGATTATATCTAGCATGGACGAGCAGTATGTATCGGAGCTATGTTAGAGTAAGGACCGGCATCATCCATTTTCAATAAAATGTTATCCTTGAAACAATTACAACATATATATGTGCCAGCTTTTGTTAAAAATATTTTTGATTGTAACCTGTTTCGTGTTTACAAAATTATAGTAGGTCAAAAATAGACAGGCAGACGAGCGAAGGCAGTAAATTCATTCAGTAAGTGCTTCTACATCGGTCTATAAATCTCGTATTTTTTTGGTCTAATATTATATTCAAAACTATTAAAACAATATATCCTTTACCACATGTGGCGTATAAAAATGTAGTGAACGCATTTGAATTTTATTTATAACGAACTCAAATAAGCAAAACTTTAATTTATATCTCAAGTTATATCTCAAGTTATAAGAACAATTTGCAATGCCAAAGCTCGTATTTATCTTCTCTGCCAATTGTAGTTTTTTTTTTTTTATTTTGCGATTTATATCTTAATGTCAGATAATTGCATTATATACAAACGCCACAATCAGATCTGTTTTGCATCCGATGGTGTAGGATATTTTAAGTTGGGATTTGCTAGCGATAATTTATCGTGCGCCCAACAATGTTAAGTCAGTCCTTTTGGCTTTTTTATGTGCAAGTCAACATTACATTACAAAAAATATTCAACCGGTCAAAATGTCAGAACATCTTTCGTAATGTATGGAATATTTTTTTCAAAGAGGTGAAAAATTACATATTTTGAATTTCAGCTTGTTTATTAATTTAATGTCATCTTGTGATGAAAAAAAATATACATAGTTAAAAAATTCCATATGTTTTGTATAGTCCTTCAATTTTTCTCTAAGAGCAGAAGCGCGGTGACTAACCTGATCGAATGTTCGCATATTTTATATACCAGATAGCAGATGTAGATGACTTGTTTATTATTTTATCCTTTCTGGACCCATATGAATATTTTAATATACTAATATTCTTCCGCAGCAGCTGTTTCCAGTCGAGTATACCATTTTTATGTTCTAAAAAAACAAATGAGATATTGCTGAATGAAAATTGACCAAAAAAATATTACGAAAAAAAAAAAAAAAAAATCCCCATAAAAATTAAAAATGACACAAAAAAAAAATTAATATGCGACTTATTTAGGGTGTGATTTGTCACTCTATTGAGCGATATTTTGAAAACATATTTGACTCCAAAAGAATATTATTTGTATTTTTGAAATATATCCAAATGTTGTGTAAAGAAAATATTGATGTTTTTCAAGCAGGGACCGTAACGGTTAGAAGTAATATTTACATAAATCACTTAACAGCTTTTTTGATTTTTAAAACTCAGAAATATAAATCAAGATTGATTTTTGCCTTTAGAAAATAAAAAATAAAAATAACAAATTGATTTGTATTTTCTCAATCATGAAAATATAAAATAAAAATTTCATTATGTTTCATGAAAAAAAAAAAAATCATGATTGACTTTTATTTTGCAATATAAATACGAGTTTAATATACATTTATATTTATACTAGCCGACCCGGCAAGCGTTGCTTTGCCTTCAGATTTTATTTTTATTGGAAATGTTTCAATGTTAAATAAAATTCTGTTTAAATACCGTTAGCAGGACCACAAATAATTGCTTTTTAAATTGTGGTTTGTATAGGAGGTACCACTCCCCATTGTCCAATCCCGCCCATATTTGCAGCAGCACTTAAGATATGTATACCAAACCGATGTACCAAATTTTGCAAATTTTGTTCAAATACCGTAAACAGGAGCAGAAATATTGGATATTTAATTTATGGTTTGTATGGGAGGTACCAGGCCCCATTGTCCAATCCCGCCCATATTTGCAGTAGCACTTAAGATATGTACACCAAACCTACGCACCAAATTTTGTTTAAATACCGTAAGCAGGAGCAGAAATAATTGATTTTTAATTTTTTGTTTGTATGGGAGTTACCACGCTCCTTTGTCCAATTGGACCGAATTGTAAATCTAAACTATCCCGGGCACCACCCGACGCATATACAAAAATTTATGCAAATCGGTCCAGCCGTTTAGGAGGAGTTCACTGACAACGCCCGTACAGTAGAATTATATTTATATATAAAGATATTTAAATAAATGTGTCATTTTAATATTATTATAATTGAATTATAGCAATAATAATCAAAATATAAGTTTGTGACCTATTTATTAAAGTGCATTGAAATACGAACATTTTTGTATACAGGGTGGCCCATAAGGGTGTTGGCGGTTTAAATATTCAATTAAAAAAAAAAAACTACGAAACATAACAAAATATATTTGTACTTTTAAAAATTAGAAGCATAGGAATTTTTAAGACTTTAAAATAATGTTGTCCAAATGGCTTCCCTCGGCTGCTTGACACTCTTGGAACCGAAGTAGCAAATTTTGAAAAACTCGTTGAAAAGTTGTTCTCGGTATTTTGTTACTTTCCTGAATAATGTTAATCTTCAACTGCTCCAAATTGGTCGGATTATTCTCGTAGACTACCGATTTGAGGTAGTCCCATAGAAAATAATCGCATGGAGAGAGATCGGGGCTACGTGGGGGCCATTCAATATCCCCCCTTTTCGAAATGAGTTTTCCAGAAAAACTTGACAAAGTTAAGTCGGTTATTCGCATCATCGGGTTTTAATTCTTGGACTATCTGAATCTTATAAGCCTTCAAATGCAAATCATGTTTCAAAATTCGTCGTAAAGTTCTTCTTTTGACATCCAAAGACTGACTTCTCTTACGTGTTGACTGTTGCGGATTTCGCTGAACTGAAACACGAACACACTCCACAATGTCGGCGGATCTTGCAGAAACTGGGCGACCACGAACCGTAATTGGTACTGTTGAGCCGGTTGTTTCGAACATTCTGATCCATTTTCACATCATTTTCGTATCACATTGGCGCTTGGAACTTCACTTAAATCGTGTAAACCGTGTTCATGCCGATACAAACGTCGTGCAGTAATCACTGATTTATTGTTTTCGTAATACGCTCGGACACAAAATGCACGCTGCACTCCCGTGTACGGCTCCATGGCGACTAAATTTCCAGGAAGCGGCGCAGCGAACAACATATCCCCCCGCCACCCCGCGCCGCGCGTTACCGATAAATTGAAGATTTAAACCGCCAACACCCTTATGGCCCACCCGTTATATCTATATATTTCCATCTTGGCGATTTTGTTAGTTGAAAATTGACAAAATAACAATGGATAATGGAACTATGTTGGCGCCCCTTTTATTATTTTTTTTATGGCGGAATTTTTGATTACGTCTAAATTTCTAAGTTACCACTAAATCAAATTTCAAAAGTGGCAAAGAAAAAATAAAAATGGACAATGAATATAATGTCGTCATATTCCCATAATATATGATTTTCTAATACAAATTCCTTTTGCATAATTACAGAAAATTTGTTAAATTTGCTTGGCTATGCCAGTACAAGTCATTTTGAAGTTCATTTTTAAAAAAGCGAATTTGTTACATTTTTGTTACTTTTTTCTCGAAAAAGCAGTGTTTCATATCTGCTGCCTTATTTGAAATTTCGGAGGTAATGAGGATATAAAGAAATGTTTCCTTTCAAACACTTTTGGAAAACATTGGTACAACCGACGTTTCTATTTCATTTTTTCTAGTTGAAGAAGAAACAAAGAAAGATAAACTCAAGCATTTTCGGTTTGTCTTCTCAGAACCGTCTGTGTGTCTTTTAAAAGCACAATAATGGTAGGGAGGGTGAAATATGGCATAGAAAGTTTACACAGTCATATGAGGATTAATTTCGAAATTAGTCAAAATCGGCCCAGTAGGAAAATTTACTGAAAAATACTAAAAAATTCTGACAAACTGGCTGAACTCAGCTTTGGAATTTGGATATATCCGGCAAACACAAAATAATTTATGTAAAGTTAAATTTCATACAAACTTTTGTAATCGATAGATTCCCTCATCGGATGCCTTTCATAATTGGTAAGATTACTCTTAAGCAGTGTCGTTTAGCTCACTTGACTACATCGGCCCTTTGCTTGGTCAAATGCTCAAAAAACTATTTTCGTATCTTTCTTGACATTTGAAAAGACTACAAGTAGTGTTGCATCGCTTCGATTCGTCACTGATACAAATAACAAAATCTTCAAAATAGCAAAAATCGAATAGGATCGGACAACAATAAAATATTTTAATATAACAATCTCTTATAACTGCAGTTGCATTATGCCCCATTTTTTCAGTAAGTCTTCCACAACACTTTTTAAATTCTTAGTGGTATTTAAATTTTGGCCAGAAAATGTAATCGCAACAGTACGATAATAAAGGACTCGAGAAATGTATATCTTAATTTCAGAGATTTTAGCTTCTGACATTCCTCTAAAATGATTGTGGGATTTCTCCATATTTATACATTTACCCGGAGGAATAAAGGTATATATGATTTATTTTTACTTCTTTCTCATCACGAGCGCATAAGATTCATCCGTTCGTTCGCCTCTGAACAAAAAATCTGAACAAAGGGCAAATAGTAAAGTCTTCTTATGCGATAAGAAATGCAAGAAATATATACTAGCTTGTGCTTCCCACTGTACGTATACATAAATGTATTTGTGACACCAAAGCGGACCCAGTTAACGTATACATACACGCAAATAACAACTTTAACCAACCAACTGACCACCCACTCAATCATCCATGGTCTAGTTGCCGCAAATTTTGTGTTAGTTTAGAGCTTTAAGGATTACTTGCCATTTAATAAAGTTACCATACTCAAAATTCGCCAACCACAAAAAGGACGAAATTCCCAAAGGAGAGGAAAACAAATCCTGTGATGACATGGCTGAGTACACGAACATAGTGCTGCCAACTTAGTGATTCCTCGCTGCTTGTAGAGACAACGTTTTTATCACATCCACAACGTATTTTCTTTTAGCTATTTCATCCTTACAATTTCTTAAATAAATTTTCCTAAAACGCAATCTAGTAAAACATGTTAAACTATAGGAATATTGCGATTGTAGAAATATTGCAAATGTCAGTATATTCCGAGATAATTGAAGAGACTGATAAACCTCGTAGAATTTTCAACACTATTATATGCCCAGCTTAAATATACATACAATGAGGTGAATCACAGCAAACGGTAATACAAAGTTAAGGATGTCAATAAAAATGTAAATCTTATCGTCCTGAGTGGAATTTGAATTCAAGACACACTGGTAGGTAATCTGACATGCTGTTTTTGGAAACACAAAAGTAGATAAACAAACTTGATTTTGGTTTACAATTTTAATGTACTTAAAAGGTTAAAATTGTAAAAAAAAAACGGAGCTCTTTAAAAAATTACTATCACCGCGAATACAAAATAAAGAAGTTTAAAATGATTTTAGCAATGTTCACATTTTAACACGAAATAAGTAGTGTGTACGCCAGTTATTTCGCATGAAATATGACAGGACTTTGTTACTGAACATAAAGAAATATTTACGAAATTTAAAATACATCACGTAATGAAAAAATTGTTAATTAATATATGAAAGAAATGAAATAACCTATTACGTACTCGTATGTACAATAAAAACTATATGGAAACACAAAATATCAGGTGAAAAAATATTGAAACACACAATAAAGGAAGCAAAACTATAGCCTGCCCTTTAGAAATTATAGAGGAATCATTGATTTTTCCTTAATCGTTAAATTTGTACGGGAAGCCCTCTAAAAAAGTGCTCAATTTCCACCGGATGCGCGTTAAGTTATTATATATAAAATTTAATGCGGCGATAAGTAGAAGTATAGACATTGAATGCTCCCAGCAACCAAATGACGCTTCTGATTTTACTTCAGAGTTAGATATCAATTTCACACATATAGATTTTTTGATAGCCAATTTGATTTGATAGATAGCCAATTTGAAGGCTATTCTTCTTTAGGCTTTTATAATAAACCAAAACATTTAATTATTTCGAATTTCTTGATGTGAAACGGAAATACCAGTTAAATGAAAGTAATAACTAAAGTACGAGTTTCGCACTTTGCTCCCTTATTGTAGTTTTAGAGGATAAGTTATGATAAAGTGGGTGCATGCCCTGCAATGGACATTGCTATAATTTTGAAATGTGATCTGTTTACAAACAATTCATATTGTTGTTAAAATTCAATTTTTCAAACCGCCGAATTTGGCTCGGAACAAAAGTAGAAATATATGGTATATAATAAAAATGCAACCGATAAGCAGTAACTGATGAATCTTATTGACGTTCGATATTTAGTCAAAATGGATTACTTACTTTATAAAAGTTTTAAAATGTATATTCAGTAATTTTCGTCTATATTATTCGTAGAAAATTACATTTATATTATAATTATATTTAAAAAATTCTATGTCTTAAAAACATTTCAAATGTTAAGAAAACTGTGTCATTATTCAATGTAGCCACCTTTAGCCCGAGTCTGTCCGGGAAGGCTTCTCATGCTGGACGAATGTGGTCTGATGATACTTTAGCCTCCGGAATAGAAACGTCCGTTGCGTTTAAGTTTTGGGATTATTTTGGCTATCGTTCCGAGCGAAGCTGGGAACCTTTTCTTGTAAAATACATTGGGTTTCGTGGGCTTCAGGAGATGGTGCCGAATACTGTTGAGTCGTCCAATGGTTTCAACACATTTGTTTACGTGCCAAAGGTAACAAAGCATCGTCCAACATTTTTCCATGGCAGTTCAATAAAAACGAGTGGAGAGCGTCTTGTGTGTTACCCCGGCCTAAACTATGGCTAATGCAAGCCCTTTTTTTCGCAGAGCAATTCGCTGGTCTAATTGTCTTTTTTCACATCGGTTCACTCGTTTACACATTGCTGAACCATAAACATTTTTTATTTATTTTCAAGCTCGCCCTTGTGCAGTTTTTGGGTGATTGCGATTTTTCAGTCAAATAAAAACCATTAGCAGTGCTGCGTTTGAATTTCATTTCGATAACTTTTGTCAACTGCGACGTAATACGATAGGCTTGTAAACCACATTACAGACTGGCGCCTTTCAAAAAATTAATGTGTTGTCATGAGCTGTTGGATTCCCACAGCGGGTTGAAGTTGGTAACACTTCGAGCTTCTACGCCTGTAGAAAGGATTTTCTATATTTTGTACTCTAGAGAATTTTTTCATTAAAATAGTGTTAACGGATTTCTAGCAATCAAGTCCTAACAAATATATTTGTTGTCTATTGAAAATGTCTATATTGCAAATTTTTTGAGCAGCATAATTGCGTAAAAATGTATTTAACGCATCTTTCGATATTCTTTGGATGGTGTATTTCTCCTTTTTCTCGATTTATTGGGAAACCCCGAATAAAATTGGGGTTTTATTTGTCGAACAACTGAAAAACACTCTCAAGAGAAAGGAATTTGGCGAATAACCCGAAACAGGATTTTCTGAAAGAATCGGATATTTGAACAATCAACTAAGAATATAGGGGCTAAATTAGACAATTTGTACGGAAAGTGCAGGGTTACTTGGTTGCTTTCTCTTAATACAATGCACTGCACGAAAATTTAAATTACAATAGACAATGAAATGGAAATTTGGATAACTGAAGCCTCCTAGTTATTTGATTGAATTACTTATTCGTTTTCATTATCAAACTGAATGGCTAGTCGATCAATTCTGTTCAAACCCTTTCAAGCATTATGAATCAAAAAAACATAGGAAACAGGTAACTGTAGTTTACCACAAGGGTCTAATCTATATGTCCCATTTACAATTCTCGAATAAAATGTGACAAAATGGCAGCCTGTGCCAAATTTTAAGAAATTTTATAAAGATTTGCGGCAGACATGAGTCTTGACACGCATTCTTGCAAAAAGCAAAACCAACTTTTTCCGAAAAATGTTTATTCGTCAAAATCTGCTGATAACCTTCAAATTATTCCTCCTGACACTATACATTGATGACAACGACTCATATTGAATCTTTTTAATGCAGTCAATTCGATGCACCGGAGTGTTTATTCAAGGTTTTAAAACAGTGAGAAATCATACTATATAAAGTAGGCAATACGGTGATTGTGGGCTAATTAATAAATAAACTCGTGAATAGCCAATGTAGTGTAATATGACACTTTATCGTGGTGCAAAAACCAAGCTTTGTTTGCTTATAAATCCACATCTTTTTGGGGATAGGAAAGGATGCATAATGTTCAAATATTATTCGTTGTCTCACTCGGTTTTACTTTACCTTTGACACGATATTCACCAAATTGCTCATGTCCCTAATGTTACGTTCTGTAATGTGCTGGCAGCTAAAAATCATCTCTACGCGTATTTTAACGGCACGATCTTTCTCGAAAATAATGCTACTTTTTAGTACCAATCGATGTTTAACGCGTCTGAGACCCAAAATGTCTTTTACATTCGAGTGGTCTGATCTATTTGAAACGCCAACATCATCAGCAAGGCCCATAATTATTAGTTGATGGTTTTGAAGCACCAAGTCTTGGATTTGTTGGGCGTGGTCATCATTGATGACTATCTGTGCACTCCACCTTCAACTTCTTCTTGGTCTTCTCTGCAATATTCTAAATGATTCCACAGTAGAAATTCCATTTCATAAACAAACTTTAATGTAAGTTCTTTGTTCAAGAATTGTAAAAATCACCAATGGCGTAACTGAAACACCATCTACTTGTATTACGTGAAGGGCTGCCAACATAGAAAAAAATTCGGAGGTTCAAAATACACGCGTAACTTAAATCTTAACTTGGTAATACAGGGTTATCTAAAGTTAAATAAAACATATATAAAGCTATAATTTCGATGAAACTTTTGTTTCATTATAATGCTTGGATCTTGCTTTCATTTAAATGGCAGCCTCTGAATCGGTTGCAGCAGTGGATCCTTTAGAGTAAGTTTTCGACCACATTTCCGCATATTTCGGGCGGTGCGTTTCGGGATTATCCGCGTAAACACGGCCTTTGACGCAGACTGACTAGAGTAAATTTTAATAATTTTTACGAGTTCTGCGGCTATTAAATGATCCATATTCGTAAATGGCAAACCTTTCACTAAATAAATAACACTTCAGATGACAGATATTTAACAGCTAATAGCGTTGCCAGACCGCCGGTTTTGAAACCACTAAATGGATAACCGTGTACTACTAATAACTGATTTTATCTGATGAGAAAAATAAAACTAAAAAATAATCATTATTTTTTAATTGGAAAGTGAAACTTAGGAAATAGTCATAATCTATAAAGAAATTAGGACCTGTTTCCAGCAATCGGATCACTCAATTCGTTCGTCAAACAAACGAACAACCATTTGTGTTTGTCTTTATTGTTGTAAGTTTAATTATTATATAAATAAAGCCCCACAATTATGAACAAACAAATCATGGCATGTTTCAATATTTTAACTCCTAAGAAGTTCGCTTGTACGCTCCGAACTTTTCTATTTTTCTTCTTCATCTCTGCTTTTGCTGGTTGAAATTACACGAATTTCTGGTTATTTAGCAGGAAAATAAATAGTTAAAAAAAGCAATTTGGAAGCAAAGTGCTGAAACATATATAAGCTATAGAAAATATTATTTTCGACATATTAAACGTCGCATATTGTACTTATATTAATCAATTGTCGAACAAATATGTAAACTTCAATTTTATGCTTTGTAAGAGTTTAACCTCTTAAGCCGCTTTTTACTTCTCCTATGTGCGTTTGACGTTTTTTACTTTCTCTATTGAGTGTAGTAACTGATTTTATCTGTATCAACTGCAAAACAGTTGCCATCACTGTACAAACAGATTATGTACTGCATTGTCATACTTGGATTACTCGTATGTCTGCATTCTCATATTTGACGGTGAAAGAACTTTTGTTAGTGGGTGTGGAAATAATAAAGTTGTCACATCATTTACGCAAATGTTGCAAGTATTAATGATAATTACAAGTAATCCCAAAAGGGCATCATTCGATGCGTTATGACTGTTTTGTTTGGTGAATGTTTTAATGATAAGAGTGAATCTTCAAACTTTTAATTAGTTTATGGCAATAGCAAGCAAAATGGTAAGCCAATGACCAAATTTGTATTCAGCTTTGAAATGTAGATGAACAGGCCAACTTTTTACTGGCCGCCGCTTTCTATTATTGTCATAAAAGTTCAAGCAACATTCCTATATTGTTCAGTGCGGGCAGCGAGAGTCAGAAAAGTCGGAACGCTTGTGCTAAATGTTATGAATTTCCATTCATTTCCCCGAAAAAATACTACATATCAGTTTTCTTTAATATTAAACAACAAATTTCAATTTCTAAAAGTTTAAGTTGAAAAGTAAAAAGATCGTCATTTATTAAGAAGAAGGCCATAATATGTTTGCTTCACTTAGGTCAATTTCAGTAGGCTTCAGTGCATCCCAATGGCTAACAAACTTCGAGGAAGTTAATTTGGAAACGGACGTTTGCTTATACCAAATATATTTCTATTTTAAAACAATTCTATACTAGTTGGCATAAAACAACAGCAAAATATCAAAAGTAAGTTGACCACTTTTAAAACTGTTGTATCAGAAAGTTATATTTTTATAAAATACGAGTATGTGGCTGCCATGGTCGTCGGCTCATATGAACAATGGCGTCCCAAATAGCTGATCTTGTCTTAGGGCAACAATTTAATAATTGCAATGAAACCACAAGGAAACTAATAAAATGAACCACTAATTTAAATGTATGCCGCAAATCTTACCAGGACCATAATTTAGTATGTATTTTAGCACATATAAAAACTAAACCATATTTCGAATTTTAAGGAAACAATATTGATGCTGTCTATGTTTATACGATATATTGCCCTAAATTAAGTAAATAAAACTGAAGTTCAATCGTGGAACTATCTTGAAAATAGGAGTTGTAATGGTTGTTTTTCCAAAATAAAAAGCAAATCAATTATAAGCAAAATATTAGTTGATATTTCACGATAGTGATGAGGAATCTCTAGCATTTCATTTTGATACATAAACCAATTTACACATTTCAGGCGGTTGACTTACATACATCTTCATCCAACTGCAAAAGTGTGACCAGTGCCAGAAAGGGCGAGGTTAATTGGTAGATTCTTATCTATAAAAAGAAACTCTGAATTAAAGCACAGTAAAAATTGAAGTAATAACTTGCTAAAGTCCTCCGTTTAGAAAATTTAGAGACGTCATTTATTTTTACTAAATCGGGCAATTTCATGTGTGGTACCCTACACTGAATATAGTGTAATTGAATGAAAGTAAATTAGATAATTAGTTTGGAAAGCACCAGAGAATGCGTGGTTATTCTGTCGATTTTTCTACACTTTACCCACCAGTGTAACGCAATATAAATTACAAAAATTTAATTAACTTCAGGTTGTGCATTAGGTATTACAATTCCGTGGCAACGTCGCCCATTTTCATACTCGAAACTTAATTTATCAAACGCATGATACATCTCAAATTTTCCAGTATTTTTTACAGGTAAGTGAAAGATATGGAGGTAATAACATATGGGTTAAAATGGCTATTTTTGCTTGATCAATTTTACTACAACTTTACAAATAACTATAAAATATTGTAAGGGTGAAAAATCTACATAGACTGCTACTGTCTACTAATTAGAAACTGCAAGGGAATGGTTGAATTTGGAAAATTGCCAAATAACTCATTTACAATCGGAGTTTTGAAATATTATCTGAAATACAAGCAGATTACCAGCATAATCTAAAGTAAATGTTTTGAAGTGCGACCAAGATTTTTCGAAGATCGAGCTTTTTTAAAAAAGTTAGACATTTTAGTTTAGGAATAGTTTTGCAAAATTTAAATTTTTTGTATGGAATGTTGCTAAATCAATTTTTTCGGATAAATTTCATTTTTATTGATTTTCTGCAAATCTATTCAACGGATCGGGCTAGCCTTTTCCATATTTCTTAAGAACAAATGTAGGTTGCAGTAATTAGATATATTTTTTTGCAAAATAACTTCATCTGCTGCGAAATATCAATATGCTTTTTAAATAGATTAAAGTATTAAGAACATCTCGTTTATACCCAATATATTTCTTTTCGCGTCGTATGTTCTCCATTTCATTCCCAAGCATATCAAAATCCGTACAATACGAGTATAGAATATTCGCAGTTTTCCGTGAGGATTTTTAACAGTATTTGATTTTCTAAACAAACATGAGCTTTTGGATAATCTGTGTATTATTGTTTTTGTTTTTATACATTTTTCTGTCAGTAGTTAAAACTAAACGTAGTATTACCGTATCTGATATATTTATATAAAATGGCTCTTCAACAATGCTTGAATGCTTTTTGATAAATTATTTGTTGTAAAGATATTTTGTGCAAAAATACACGTAATTCACAGCTGGTTACATTCGTTCTTAATGGATATGCTAAAAATCAGGATGAATCGGCAGAAAATCAAAAAAAAAAAAAATCATAAAAAATTGATTGAGGCATATTTCTCATATAAAAAAAGCTAATTTTTCCAAAAATGCTCGACCTTCGCAAGGCCATGGACACACATTACGAAATTTCACCCTACAGTAAGATGTGAAAAGCTTGATTTTACTGAATGAAAACATTTTTGTTTGGAGCAACCAACACGTGAAACTGCCATAAATTGTAATGGAATTCCTCTGCCTTAATAAGAATATAAACAATCTAAATTTTACAAAACTACTTAAATATATTATGTCACATTGGTATCCGTTACGATATAGGTCTTTATTAGCGCGGATATCGACATGCGTGATTTGTCAGAAATAAGGTAAAGGCACATTGCTGGATGCGCTGTTTCCAAACTGCGTATTGTGGAAACTTTTCTAAAAATAAAACCGTTTTTAAGTAAAAACGATTTTTTGTTAATAATCCCAATATAAAACATTTGCAGTTCTTGCTTCATAAAGTCTTGAACAAATCTTTCTCAGATTCAATGACGTAAACGGCAATCTAGTTGGTTCTGACCAAAATAAGATCACCTCAGTTTAAATAACGCATGTGTATTGAATCTCTGAAAAATTTTTTATTTGGTAATACTGTGATTGGCATCTGTACCAAACTTCCCAACAAAAATGTCATTAGAATTTGAGGTACACTTGATTTTGTACGACGCAAATTTTTTGTTGAGCAAAGACCTTTTGTTACATTTGGTTTAGAATTAGAATTAGAATATTGTAGAACGGCTTCGGCAACCCAACATTATCTAAAAGAAATGTTCACAGCTGACATAAACATTTCAAAGAAGTTATTTTTGGCCTCCGATGCGACAAAGCTAGATGACCACTCCGACATATCAGAACCGTATCATAGGTGAAGCGAATTCAAAAAATTCGCTGGTATAAGAATCAAAATTATACTAACAGCTTTATTCGGTTAACGTAGTATTGTTTATGATGATATTATTAGTTTATGATGGTTTTATGAGTTGTGAGTTCTTTCCGTCGAGCAAACCGTCAACAATGGTATTTGCACCACGATAATGCGCCATTTCTCACTTCATTGGCCTTGCGCCAAAAATTTAACTGATATCGCTCCACAGCTACCGTATTCGGTGATTTACGCCATGTCATTTCTGGATATTTAAACTAAAAATACTACTCCAGACACACCATTTTGAATCGATTCAATGTAAATTGCAGTGCGCTGTAACCGCCATACAAAATTTTCATTTAGACCTGCCATAAATTGTAAAAATGTTGTATTCATCTGATGAAATCGATCGGTTATCCATCCATCTTCTAGTACTTCCCAATGCAAATGACCGATTTAACCTGCACAATCTTAAGTTTATACTCGTATCTTCTATACGGTTACAATAAATTCAATCAAACTTGGTGCACATTAACGACGTGCTAAGATAGTGTCTAAGAATAAAAACAGATTGCATTGCCCAGCCCTTCTGGCACAAATTGACCAATTTTGAGAAATTCGTCCCATACAGGTTATCCATGTAACCCATATATACTTATTTAGACTTTACTTTTCAAGTGGTTGCATTGAATTCAGCCAAATTTGGCTGAATGAAAGTGGATCGAAATGCCGTGTCCATCCGGGCCCTTCTCTTGCAAATTAATCGGTCTAGGGAAATGTAATTTATGCCCTGTAAGCCCTAATGTTTAGAATGGAGTAATTTAAATTAAACAATCGAATGGATAATCCTGCCATTTCTCACCATTTCCATGAATATTGAATGATTTGGCCCATATACTACTAGATTCATGTCTTTCATTCATTTGTATTAAGAGCATTATTGTGCATTAAGACCATTTCTTGATAAGAACCTGGCACACCTGCTAACACTCCGCAGACTTTTACACAAATGCATAGAAAAAAAAAACGTTAGCTAAATGTATAGTCAATAGAAGTCGATTATAAGTCGGTTGACCTGGCTGAAATCTCTGTACTTTCCAATATATTCAGTTAATACTGTTTTATGTATAATACAACATTCTAAACAAATCACGTATTTTCTTTCAACAACATTTGTATTTATCATCCCAGCTTATCGTAGATTATTGGTTAATGTTAATGTATTCAGCCAAGAAATTCAATTAGAAATACATGTATTACTTTATCAATTTGTACTGAAAATAAGCCTCATGAAACCTCATAGGCCATTTTACGAAGATCATAAAACACAATTTAATAATTGCGTAAAGCAATTTAATGTTTTTATAAAAAAAAGTAGTTGCCCATTTTAGACACCGTCACCTAGAGACAACAGTCGTCACCCTTTCAAAAATATTTGGCTAAACAAATTTTCATTGGGGGCCGTCGCAAGACAAGTGCTCAGCACTCACACACAAATACACTCCATTCATTTAGGGATAATAACTTGCAGAAATTACTTCCCACATGCACATGTACACACGAATCCTCGTTCTAACCTCAAATGACTAAATAAGATAACGCCACGGAACGAGGAAAGTATGATAAAGAGTATTGATGAAAAATGTGTAGTACTGTGGATGAACTTATTTTACAGATGAGAGAAGGAGATTGCGATTCCTGTTCTTTCAAAGTCTCTACAGATGAGAACACCACAATTTATATTGAAAGTGCCAGAATGGACGTGAAAATGCTGTGTATTTTATTCCTCGGACTCTACTTTAGCAAACATCTAGCGTGTATTACCTGCGTAATTTAACTGCGCTTTGCGGAACTGAATAAAACACCTGCACCTAAGCATATATGAATTAAATCGGTCATTTGTAGGCGGAGCAATGCCATTTATTTTCAACCCCAGAACTAAGTTTATGAAAGGCATAATATGTGACAAATTTGACTGGATTCCGTAGAACTACTTGAAAGATATTAATCTAAGAACATTTGGATGTGAGATATCAGAAGAGGCTTGGATAATGGGTTGATTTTTTAAATTTTGCAAAGAGTTAAGAGTTGTAGAAAAAAAATTAATTTCTGAAAATCGATCAATTCGTATGGGAGGTATTATAAGATGTGCCTTGATATAGGTCATTTACAATCGTCGGTTACGATGTGCTAAAATATTAGGATGTGCCGAGAATTAATATGCTGCGTAAAGGCTTACGACAACTATCATGATTACCAGACATTCGGGTAGATGGGCATCAAAAGATATTTCTGGGTGGTACATTTTGAAAAAGTTTCATAAGGATTTGCGACACCTGTAGGTGTCTAGCAGCTGGATGGACGGACATCGCTTAATCAACTTAATCAAAAAAAATATTTTAAGCACGTCTTTTTGCCATGTCAAATGATGTATATATATATATATATATATATATATATATACGCA
>JAHXMU010032998.1:0-11344 GCA_019455685.1 Philornis downsi | reverse complement strand
ATATATATAAGACGTGTTTAAAATATTTTTTTTTTTGTTTTGATTAAGGCCGTCCGTATATATATGTACATATATATACATATATATACCTCTGTAATATATCATATATAGGCAAACAAAAAAAGCAAAAGCTGGAACTAAAACGTTGGCATCTCCATCAATCGCGTTTCGTTATGGGCGAGATTACTCTTCATTTATATCTTCTTAGTACATTTATATTTATATAAGCTTAATATGAATTTTACCATAGTTAGGAACTTCTTCACTTCCTCATTGTGCAAAATTTTAATTTTGTTTATAGATTGACAATAACAGAAAGCTATAATCGGGATCATTTATAAGTTTCGTTCCATATAAATTTCAAATCACACATTTTGAGCAAATGAGCGAGTACGAGTAGTTTCTTTTTGGTGAAATTTGTAAAAATGTAATGAAATTAAGGAAGATTTATCTAATGCTGCTGAGTAAATATCAACAAATT
This sequence comes from Philornis downsi, assembly GCA_019455685.1. Taxonomy (NCBI): domain Eukaryota; kingdom Metazoa; phylum Arthropoda; class Insecta; order Diptera; family Muscidae; genus Philornis; species Philornis downsi. Next base: position 10,863 of record JAHXMU010032998.1, on the reverse strand, counting down.
TAGGAAATAGACCCAGTAAAATGTATACGCATTAATTCGGAAATAATTCCCGATTTGATAACTATAATCGTTTACCCAAGCGACAGCATTGATCGAAATATAACAAAATGTTGGCTTTTTTTTAACAGAATATAGTACTACCCAAACACAGTGCACCATATCGTCTGATTATTTGCAGTGCATAGAATTTATTTAGGTGGGGGACAAAATCTATTAAAAGTAGGCATTAGTGGCCCACCTTTTAATATAAGCTCCATCTAATTGGACTTACAAAGAGCAATCTATTTTCGTGGGAAATTAATTACATTTAGTACATTTATATTGGTTGGCTCCCACAAAAATGAGTCGTCGCATCACGTCGTCATCGTCAATGATGGTGCAGACTATTTTACATTCCAAAGAGAGAGTTTGCAAAAGAATAATTTTTACATTTTTGAAAACATCTTTGTCTAATTTTTAATTGTAAGGCGTAATTGGTTTAACTTTCATTTTTGTGTGGTTCCGAACGATACTCATCTGAGGCTTGAACAACTTGAACTGGGAAGCTAAAATATTGCACAAAAATATTTCATATTCGAAATTTTGCAAAGTCGGTTAGATACGAAAAGATTTATCCATACAAAGATTAAACAATGTTCAAAAAAATTATAATTTTTCAAATTTTTTTCAAAATAGTTGTGGGATAATTACCGAAATACATTAAAAAGAATCCATTTTCACTGCAAAAATGGGCTACGTTGATAGACACCGTAGGCGCAATTAAAAAAAACCTGATAGAGAAATTTCTGTCAGATGAACTAACTTACATATACCTTAATGCAACAACCTTTTACATTGGTGCAAAAGTGTGTGAAATAGTAAATTGAAAAGTTCTTTTCAACAAATGTTCTGAAATAAAGTCCAACACTGCGTTTAGTGTAATTATATTAAGGAGTATACATATAGGTTAAATTAGTATGTGTGGATTTTAGAAGAAATGACAAGCTGCAAGCATGGCACTGGCAACAAATTAAGCTATTGAAGTTCGAGCTTTCGGGTTTACTGGGGGAATTTAAATTTAGCTAAATTGGTCAATTTATGTGGAGCGTCCCCGAATGGTCATAGTCATTTATTAGTTTATCAAATGCATGACGTACAAGTTACATCAGTCATTTTGTGTGTGATTTGCCAGAAGGAGCGTGTCTATAAGAGGTACCAGAAGATAGTTTTCCGATTTTACCGAGAATTATAGATCAAAAATATGGGCAAAAATCCTGGTCGCTACAGTCTGCCAATTAGGAAACAAATAAATAAATTTCGGACAATCAGCATTTACAATCATGAGCTACGATCGGGCAACATATCACTTAATCGACTTGAAAATCGTGAAAGACATTTTGTCAAGAGATATTTCTGGGTGCTGCATTTCTGCCGTATCAAATAATATAAAAATTCATTCGTTCTGAAACTGTCGAAAATATGTATGTGCGGTTGGTTATCAGTGCAAATAATACGATGTTGAAATCGTACTAATCAACCTACAAAATACGAATTTCGCTATCTCACATTTCATCTCATATTCATTTCATCTCATATTAAGTACTAACAATCAATCGGGTGTATTGACTTAGTGCTGTTATTTGTGCCATCCCATAAAATTGGTTCCGATTGCTTCAGAATTTCTTTCCGATCTGAATTAAGATAAGCTTCTATTTGTCCATGAATTCTTGTAACCGTATTGTAGTACCTGATTATGGACCAGCTTAAAAATACTTCCCCCCAAAGACGAACTCCACTATTAAAGGGTTAAATCGCGTAACAGTTTTATATATGACCGCTATGGAAATTAAGCGCCCAAGCCAAGTGTCATCAATGTAGTTTACATATATGCTTTAGTTAGCCCACATAAGCACTCTATTGTATATATCGTAAGCTGCATCTGTTCCCATTTTGATACAGCCCCCAACAAATAAACTGCACAAATTTGATTTTAGATGTTTCACATGAATATCGTATCGCATATCGTTGGGGCAAAGACAGATCGAATGAATCAGCAAACTCACTATCTGAATTGATTAAGCTATGGTAGTCCCTCTATCCGTTGGACATTATGGTATCCTTATTTTTAGAAGTGAAGTCTCTAACGATGCCTATTGAAACCCCTATTGAGAAATTCAATTCAGACTTTAAAACTGGTAAATCGATAACAATAACATAAGTGAAATGATGAGTATTGTTTGCAAATACGAATTATACGGGTTGAGGAAGTAAATTAATGACAAAACCCACTCTGGACGAACGAAAATCCAGCCGTACAAGATACCAGTTGTAACTGCCTTGTTATACAGTGGAGAATCCGGATAGTCTTCGATCGACTTTTTTGAAAACAGACCATAAGACACTTAAACCGCAATTATCAGGTATGCATTCATTGAACTAAATGGATTTTAGAAATTGGGGCTCACCAGACCTTAACTAATACTGTCGACGATGCTTCTAATTCCATCATATTATCCATATTATCGATACAACCTCCACGCATATGAAATTACATCACGTAAATTCATACACCGATATTTGAATTCACTCAATGATAGAGTACGTACACAGATATTTATCCCAAATCGTATTCTATTGAATACAGTTAACTTGAAATAAATACAAATATACTACGCCATTTTGGTATGATTTTTGACGAACTTTCTAAATAACAGTAGACAGTGTCTACTAGACACCGAAGAGGATACATCTTTCTCCTTTTATACGAAAGTCAAATCGATACGTACGGTAACAATATCTTATTCCAGCATGATGTCAATCCTCATGTTGATTCAGAAATGATGTCAAATTAAGTTCAATTGTCTACGTAAATTTTTAACGCCAACTTTTATGGAAATTTAGCGATACCTTTGGAAAGCATATTTTTCGAAATTCATATTTGAATTCAGTATCCGTTTTACATACGAAATTAATACGGAATATAGCGAACCATAGTTATGCAAGGCCGGCAAGAAGTCCTAATACATTTTTCTTTTATAACGCCTGTCAAATATAAACAGAATGACGCAACCACCAGTCCGAGATCCAAAGACATCATACAGCCCTCGTTACTACAAACTAATACATGGAGTGGAGGTTAAATAAAAAAGACAACAAAATGTAAATGAAGCCATAATTTATGTTAAAACTTTGCCAAATTTAATTTAAATAAATGGGGCATTTAACATCCCTTTAAGGCGATGGCCGCGGTAAATACAAAAATTTAAGATGTTGTCACCTAACGTTACGCCTGAAAACATTTTCTCGCAATATAAAGTAGCAATTGTACTCTATGGATCGATCCTCTTTATTTTTCTTTCCGGACTTTCACAGTCGATTTTGTCCTAATATTGGTGAACCGAATGCAAAAGTTTAGGATTTTAAAGCAAAAAGTATTTGGAGATATTTTCATTGTTAATTGATTTTAATTTTGAAACCCCAGCAAAGGTGCATAGTTCAAGCAGAAACTGAGAGTTTTGTATTTGGGTAATAATTTAATCTATAACGAGAAAAGGTTCCGCGAAGATTGAAAAGAGTGATTTAATGTACATACAAATACAATTTTCATGAAATAATAATAATAGGCTCATTAAAGTGGAAAGGCCACCCCGAAAGATGAATTAATACTTTATAATTCTCTAGAACGCATCTTGCATGTGTGTGTTGGGACAATGAATCAAAGGATTACAAGGATACAAAATAATGTACCAAATATTGGGTTTCGATTAAGGGAAATTAATTAATTTTTCCTAGGGTTGGAAAACACACAAAATTGAGAACAGTTTTGTGAGCGGACGGCAATAACAAGTCCTAACAAATACTAAATTTACGATAAAGAAGTACATTTATGTGTTGCAATCAATAACGAAATATTTTCATTTCTTTTTTACTATTAATACAAAGAGCTTGGCTTCGAATTTTACATTGAGTGGCAACACGCGTCATTTGATAACGCAAGGAAGACTCCTTTAAGCAAAATTCAGTTGGAACGAGACATAAAAACCGACTCGACTGACCTTTATAAAATTCATAATAATGAAGTTAAAAAGACATTGTGGCTACTAGCGTTGACATAGCCTGCAGAACTTTTAAATATCTGCACAACTTTCCGACATCGAATCCGGATATATTTACGATACACTTATGTGAGAGTTGACGAAATTTAAATTTTTTCAAATTTCGAACCAAACCATGTTCCAACCAAATGCTTTGAATTCGAAAGGGAGATATCCGATGGAATTTTTCAAATTTTACCAAGTATTGAAATTAAATGCCTTTAACAAAATGTTAAGTTACGCAATGTACGTAATACATATGGGAATTACCAGATAGAATGTATTTATCCAATTCCCAAATAAATTAATATACAGAAACTCCAGTTTCTGTTGGTTTGAGTGGTCACCTGACCAGACGTATCAAAAACTTCTCTTGTTTTAGGTCTAATATTTTTGGGTTATACAAGCTTCAGCACTAGTTTTATACACCCTGTTCCAAAGTATTGACAAGGTTTTATAAAACAGCAATCGATGTAAAGAACTGTTCGATTCGGACATTAAATCGGATAATCAACTTGCTTCATACTGTATTCTACTGACAACATGGCACACTCTTCCCTATTTCTATATATATTTTTTTTCTTGCTGAATATTTGTCTAAAATAGTATGTAAAGACAATGCGATTAAATAAAAACATAAATTCACTGGCATTAATCAGATATCTAAAGAGTGTAAAGTTGTACTTACCGCAACAACTGGTTCTATGTTCAACGGGATTATCAAGTGGGCAAACGGCAATAACACTAATTATAATGGCAACAAATATGGCTGCTTTTAACTTTGTTAATTTCATCGACAGGTGCGAGTGTGTATGTGCGCGTGTAACTACATCAGACTGCCCGTATCTGTCTTATGACCGGGTTGGCAGACAAGTCCTTCTCGTGCCACTGCAAACACGTCGGACGGATAGTGTCGTTGGTGCGGAAACCCGCGATGATAGAATTTTATTAGTAAACTAAACTGACAGACTGGGTGACTGTTACGGCAGCATTAGTAGCACCTTTTGTTATCTCTATAGAGCACAGGGTGGACTGAGCTGTCGGCAGCGATTGGATAGTGGGTGGTCTCCGATGTTTGTATCTCTGGCAATCGCAACGGCAACAGACGCACACACTCGCTGAATTTAATGGCACCAATAACAATCGTGAAATTTCATTTATTTATTTTTCTTCTCCCTCGTAATGTTGTTTTTTTTTGGAATTAATTCACTTTTAATTGTATTCCATTCGATGCTTTTACACTTTTTGTATCTCTTCAAGATCACAAACACTTTTCAGCCTTTTTCGCTGCTGCACGTTTACATTTATTGAGAAATTTATGTCTATTTTGATTTAGTTGTTACTGAAATTATATCGAATGAGAAATTAAATACATAACGAATTTTATTTGTGTTTAAAATGAACACAATGAACAAATTTATTTTCAAACTTGATCGTCTTGTCGGATTTTATATCATCGAGATACGAGTATGAATAATGTTCAATTATTTTGTTTTCATTATTTCATTTTCACTTCTGTTTGTATTTCTTTCTTTTTAATTTCACTTGAATTTTATCCGAAGCAATAAGTAGTAGGTTTTTCGGTAAACAAAATACTTTTCGATCTGAACTAATCGGATCGAACATATCAGCAGAGAGTGCGGTCGGTAGGCGCGACAATGTGAAAAGAGAAATCGAAATAGCAAAGTGGCTGGAAAATTCCGTAGAAGAGCAGTCAAACAAGAGAATGTGATTCCAATTTACTTTCCATTGCCGGGGAAACGAGAGAGGAAAATTACAAAACTTTACTGCACCAAAAACCAGACAAATCCTCGGCGCGAACCCTGCTGTTTTTATATACGGCACCACACTGTAACTTCCGATGACACAGGAATATTACATTGCGAATATTAACTAAGAGTTGTACCGACCTTTGTGCTTATTTCATACTACATTATTTGCACATCCACTCGGTTGGCATGTTGACAGAAATCTATAAACAACATTCTGACACCAAGCAAAAAAAAAATTATATATTTTCTCTCCAGCGAAATATTTTGATATTTCCTACTAACAGTTGTGGCAACGCTTTACCACCACCACGCGCCGTGCAATGATTTAGAGACGCTTAGTTTTGGTAATAATTCTATACCTTGTGAACTGTCAAAGCTGTTGATTGTGCATTGTTTAGTATTGCAGGCCAATAATACTGCTCCTCTCTTTATTCATATAGATTCCTCTCTCTGGACATCTGCCGTATCAAGGATTAAAACAAAGCACTAAACAGTGCCGGTTCTTCCAGAGTGAATTGGGAATTGACCACGTGCACAATTACAGTTTTCTATAGCCAAATTTAAAAATGTACTAAATTCCAGCTCTTCTGAATACCTGTGTCCTTTGCATATTAATGAATCGTGTATAAATACAGGGTGTCCGTCTGGAAGTTATACTACTTTGTTTATTTATAATGTTTGATGAAATGAAAGAGAATGGATCTTATATTGATAAATGTTTTATTTAATGTCGATAATTATGTATGGAATACAATATCAAATAAATGTCCGCCTCTGTAAGCCTCTCAAATTCGAGCCCTTTTGAGCACATTTTTCGTTATATTTTCACACATTTCACGCGGTATTTTATTCATTTCATCACAAATATTTTGTTTGTGTTGCATAAGCGTTTCTGGTTTGTTTGCATAAACCTTGCTTTTTAGATATCCCCACAAAAAGAAGTCCGGAGCAGTCAAATCAGGCGACCGTGGAGGCCAATGAACCTCACCATTTCTTGAAATAACCTGTTGTGGAAAGAGGTCTCGCAGTAATTCCATTGTAATCCTGGCTGTATGCGACGTGGCACCGTCTTGTTGATACGTTAAACAGTTTTCAATCATATCACGATATCGCTCCCCATTGACAGTTACCGTTACGCCGTTTTCAGTTTTAAAGAAATAAGATCCAATGACTCCTCCTGACCAAATTGCACACCAGACTGTCACTTTTAACGGATGCAAAGGTGACTGATGAATAATTTGATGGTTTTCCAATGCCCAGTACCGAATATTCTGTTTATTCACAAATCCATTCAAATGAAAATGTGCCTCGTCACTCGTTATGATTTTTTCATGAAAATCGGGGTTGTCATGGGCGAGCTGTAACATCCTATTGGCTTATGTACGGCGGCGTAAATGATCTTGCGAAAGAAGCTCTTGTGTCAACTGAATCTTAAATGGAAACAAATGCAAATCATTCTGTAATATTGTGGCCAAAGTTGTTCTTTAAAGACCAATCTCCTGAGCACGGCATCGAATTGAGGTTGATGGATTGCTTTAAACACTTTCGTTAGCAGCAGTAATGTTTTCAGTTGTAGTCCATGCTTGGCCCTATCAGTTACAAACCCTCTTTCTTCGAAATCATTCACTACACGATACACGAAATAGTGCGTCTTGTTGGCACGTTGTTTCTCCAAAAATTTCACTAAACTTTCTCATCGTCACAGTAATCTATGATTTATTTTGATAAAATGTTTTAGCGATTAAAACACATTGGTTTATCGAATATTATTCCATAATAAATTTGCCACGACTCTACTTCACGACTGCCAAATGTGAACTGTCAAGGCTAATGTTTACCAAAATGGCGGCAAAACAAAGTAGCATATCTTCCCGAAGGATACCCTGTATATTGTGGTCAGGAGCAAATTGCATTGAAATTACTACTACCTGCGTGTCACAAAACCTTTCAGTATGAACGTTGCATACGAAATATCACAATATTCGCCACAATTACTCCACCAATAGCAGTGCAGTAGTTTGATTAAAGCACCAGTGAAACTAAAGGTTTTTCGAAATTCTATTATAACCTGTCCTTTACTCTAGTCGGTAGACAGCGGGAATCCAAAATTGAAAAAATCAACCGGATAGCCATGGTCATTCTAATACAATAGAAATCACCGACTTATGACATGTAGCCTTATATCCGTTTTATGCATTTATTCAAAATACATTCAGTTTTGGTACTTCCCATACAAATATAACGATTTATCAAAGTTTGACTTTCCACTATAATCCCCCATTCGTAGCCCGAAATCACTTAAATTATACGAGAATATATTTTATAATATAATACTAATAATAATACTATTATAAAACCATGCAATTTACTTGATTTGGGTAATATATTACTTTTATTCAATTGCATTATATCCAGTATAGCTGAAATCGTACCGGGCATTCAGTATTGCGAATGAAAATATTTTGCACTGCCACGCCCCTTGATCGTTGGTTCTTCTACATTTCCCACACGGAGGTCTTCAGAAAGTGACAAGTTTGCTTCTTTAATTGTGCTTTGATTCGCAGTATTTTTTGTAGCAACACAAAAGGACGTTGCGTGAAGATATGTATATCAAGGTAAGTCAGTTTACTTGGCTGAAGTTTCTGTATTATTTTTTGAGAATTAGACGAAGCTTGCGAAATAGAAATATAACTCGTATTTGGAAATGAGCCGTCCGCATCATTTTCTACAATTTTTTCCAAAGTATTTAGATTTACGCTAAATGTTAACACGCAAAGTATGCTTCATAGGTAAAATTGTTATCATTAGAGGAGTTCTTTGGAGGAGTTATTTGTATCTCAACTATAACGTTGAAAATTCTGAAGAAAAATTATTCTGCTGTTTATTAGTATTCATTGACATCTCATTTATTTATACGTAAACATGTAACACTCCAGTTGCAACAACAATGGGAGAAAACTAAGGCGTTCCTTTGATAGTGAAATACAACTGCTGAAATTTGCCTGTTGTAAGAGGAATGAATATCTTATATCCGACTATGGCTTCGAGCAAATCTGAAAATGCATATTAATGTCTCATACCCCAAGAGTCAACTTCTTTTTCTTCCTCTGCTAACTATTTTCTTTTTCAACTTGCGTAAGTTCATATAGAAAAGTGTAACAATGATACCTTTACAAAAGAAGTGAACACACGCAAAGATTGAAACGTGCTATAGATTCGGCCAAAACGAAGCCGAATTGTGGATTGCGGTCCACAGCGATATTCACGATTTATCGACTCACCGTCGGATGCACGGGCGTGTCATAACGTTTCTTCCCATACATAATCGACTTATGTTATTTTGTTTCTGTGGAAAATATTATTTTTGGTATTATTAAAAATAACCATGCCCACAAATGAACTGTTTTTAAATAACAAATAAGAATATTAGAGAAATTCGGAAAAATAATCAATTTTGTAAAGATTGGATTTACTCCATTTATGCCATTATAGGCGATGTGTCGACTCATAGCCAAAACTGCCCTCTTAGCGTTTAGTGTTCCATTGAAAAATATTGTCCACAGTTGATGCCCTTAAAAATTTAAAACATGTACGAGTACACAATTTAATTAATTAATAATTGTTACAATTGTTAAAAAAAATCATTATTTCAATCCTGGACTCATTTTTCTATGGGAACATTTTTTCCTAATGGACCGACCTCGCCCATTTGTGGCCTGTAGTGCAAAGAAATTTGCACAGACCCATCGCCAATTAATTGGGCGTTTCAGAAATAAAATCTTATTACACTTTTTTATGTTGAGCCAGCCCATTTTTCTATTGAAAATAAGCATTTCGCCCATAGTCTATGGGTATTTGATATAATATTTTAGAGCAAAATTTCGATTTGCTGGTTCAAGCCGTGTCAACAAACACACAGACGAATCAACATGCTTAGATCGATGTAGATTATCGAACTATCAGGAATATGCGTATATATATATATGTATATAGGTATATATATAAATCATGAGATCTAAGACAAGCTCTTCTAGTTGTTATAAACGGAATGACAATATACTCATACGTTTATCTCACACCGAGATATAGAGAAACTCATTTCAAAAATGAAAGATTGAGACTGGTTTCAATGAGTTGAATTTATCTAATCCCAGGCTTAGATTTTTACAATATTTTTTTTTTATTCTCCTTTTAAATGGACATACGGATTATACATACATAAGGTACAGTAAAATGAAATTCGTTATTTTTGCGACAGATGGTTTTAATGATTTGTATTTCGTCTTGCATAATAGCAATCGGATTACGTTAGATGGCGTTAGACAATTTTACGCGTAAAATACGGGCAAAGCAAAGGAAGATGCGTCATATTTTACAGTTTTTCTTCGTTAAACGCGAAAACGCAAGTCAGGCAGTAGAAAATGTGAATAGTGTTTGTCGTCATAAGGCTGTAACAATCAATTACGCGGAATTTTGGTTTCGTTAAATTTAATCCGATAACTTTGTTATCAAATATGCATTACATTATACCGTAAATGTCGATAGCATAATGGAAATTGCTAAGTCCGCCCGTCATTCAAATACTATCGCAATTTCTCATGAGCTAAACACTACCCAAAAAAACTGTTTAAAATTACTTGAGTAAGGCTGGATACACGAAGAAGCCTGACTGGACTGATTTCGACTGTCCCAGTTTTCTGCCAATGACTTCGATGAGAAAAGCATAATTAAATTTTTTTTTTTAATTATTAGAGACCGGGTCATTCGGAGGAATTGCTTAAATGTATTCTTCCCAATGTACGCTACAAATAAAATTAAAATTCATTTGTACGAAAACGATTTGATTTTATTTTGGTTTGTTTTTATTTAAAAATTTGTTTTCTAAAAATTGTCTTGTCTATGACTTTCCGCCTACCATTCTTTTGTATTGTTTTGTATAACTTTGAGAACGCTTTTTTTTATTTTATGATTTGGTCTTTTCTGATTTGGTCATATTGCAATGCATATGTAAATGTAGC
>JAHXMU010032994.1:0-10584 GCA_019455685.1 Philornis downsi | reverse complement strand
CCGTATTGCCATATAATGGGCATCGTATTCCCTATGTTATTTAGAATCTTGGTCATTTTCACCATTGGGCACTCTGTTTTTCAGATAGGGATTATTTTGTGGCCAAAAAATCGTTATTTCCGATCCGTTTCCAACATAGGGACAAATTTCTATTTTGGCGTTTTTTTTCTTCCTTATTGCCATACAAGGGGGTATCGTATTCCCTATGTTATTTAGAATTTTGATTATTTTCACGATTGGGCACTTTGTTTTCCAGATAGGGATTATTTTGCAACCAAAACTTTGTTATTTCTTCTGTTAGACGATCCGTTTCCAAAATGCATTTGTGCCTCAATTATTACAAAAAAAAAAAAATACGATACAAACCTACAGCGCTCCCCTTTGGCACAAACGGAGCTTGCAACATTAATGACAATCCAAATTTCATTAAGTTTGTTTGTGATAAAGCAAAATTTATTTCTTTATTAATACTCATTTAGGGAAAAATTACAAATAAAATTTCGTTTTAATGACGCCATCCGATATCCAAGCCATAATTCCACCAGAAATGCCAGAAAACTGCTGGCCAAACCCACTACGACAATCATCCATATCCATAACAAATCACTGGCAGCCAATATTTTGCGTTCTTCGCGTGGATTTGGATCCCGTATTGACACAATTTTCAGTTTCAACATATCGGCAAATGAACTCGCATGCCAGGCATGAATTAAACCTGCTTCATGCACCCTTTGAACGAGATAATTCATGGGGTCTTTGTAGGGTGAGTTATACTGCAGACGCATACCCCAAGGTATCAGGTCATAAATTATTAGACCTTTTGGTACACAAAATAATTTATAGGTAAAAAATCGCTGCCGCAAGCTGAAAAAGTTCCAATCTGTCGATGTTACAATGTAGCCATGGGAGGTGTTAAATGTTTGCCGATTCTGTTGGACTTGGTATGTATTTGAAGTAAGGATAAGGGATCTTTTTATTGGCTCTAGAAGGTGCATCATAAAAGAGGCTTCCAATTCATCGGCTATAATTTTCAATGGCGAGTGCACCAAATCATCAAAAGTGGCAATCTGACGATGATAAGGTGGCGTAGTCAGTAGGGTGTTAAGATGTCCAGCGAACAGGGCGGCCATGTTGGTACCAACAAATCCAATAAGAAAGTATACAATTCTTAGGACACTCAATTGGGAATTTCTTACTGCAAATGACTGACCCAATATGCCGGGTATCACGTGATCGTGCATAATAAAATTTAAATACTCTTTCACATTTAAGAAATAATAATCGATGAGCGAATGGGCGATGGAGAGTATGAAGGAGCATAGAATGACACAGACCAGAGATTTTGCATCTAACAGGAGACCGAATATTTCCTGAGTAGTCATGGGTAAGGCACACGGAACCATCACCATGACCTTGCTTATGGCAACCGTATACGAGGTATGCGGCACTCCAGACCCTGTGTCTGCCACCATAGGCAGATCTAATTTGCCTTCTTTTGTCAGCTGTATTAAATAGGTGTAATGAAGGATTTCTCCAACTTTTAAAGGTCGATACATTTTTAAACTTGCATTAAAGTATTCGGCAAATAAGTAAATGAGTCTCGCCTGATAGCCATTTAATTTGAGGTCCCCTTCGGAGTTTTCGTAGACTAAAACACGATTGATATATTGATCGGTATAAGTGATCAAGGTTTTATTGTGCATATTAAACCAATTTATAGGAAAGTATTCATCATCCTTTCCCACATTGGCAATTGTTCGCCAATGGTATGAAGGATAAGGTTTGAGCTGGAGGTATTGGGGTATTCTATCTGTTTCATATGTATAGAAAATATCCAACATAACATTAGTCATTTTATATTTGTCACACAATTGTATTAGCTCGTTTTTGAAATCGTCCTGAAAATGCACATCAATACCCATTAGTAGAATTCGGGATTGCCTCATAAAATCCAAAGTTATAGCTGCAGTTTGCATCAATTGATAATCCAATTCATGGGACAGACTGATTATGACCAAGACTTCCGAGTTTAATTTGACACGATAAGCAAATTCGTAGCCAGTTGTTATCAACACTTTTGGTATGGGAAACTCCATTATCTGCTTAAATTCCATGATGTCTGGATAAATTTGGTATAGAATAAGCAATGAGTCAAATGGCCGCTTTCTCTGCAAATTCTTTAAAAGTTCACTGTAGTCGTGGGAATGTCTCAAGCGAATGTTATCGTAACCACTTTTAGTTGCTGACAGGAAGAGAACGACTAAAATCACTTGAAACCTCATAAAAGACATTTCGACAAATATTTACAAATTTCAATATTTAACTGCCAAATTAGAGGACCGTTCACAGTTGTCTTTAGTGACTGATAGTATGCAGTTAAATTATATACTCCGCAATATTTATATAGCAATAAGGATTTCGCTGCATGGCAACCACCTCTTGGACAAACTCATAATTTCAGTATTTTGCCAAGACAAGATCCTTGGAAACTAGCAAAGTCTCCTTTAGCTGTTTAACAAAGTGCTGGTGTCCGCCTTTTGTTGTAACTATCTATTAAAGTTATGTTGGCATAAACATTCTCTGCGTCGTTACGTAGAAAATTCCACAAATTACAGTGACAGCAAGAATACTCGAAACCAAATTCAAAAATAATTAATCGGTTTTTTTCTTGTCAAAAACGGTGTACCGGTTATTTTAAATATGCTATTTTCGAATGAACGGTTTTAATAAGCGGTTTAGGCGGCATATGAGAAATATTTTGATTACGGGACCGATTGTGATCACTTGAAAGTTGGAAATGTCCTCCTAATATATTTTATACATCCTTTTAGAAACTGAGCACTCTTTAGTATGTTTCAATAAAGGGCCTACTGCTTTAACACGATTTCGAACATGAGTTTTAGAAACTTTTGCTGGAATTGTCAATTAAAGTTAGTCAGACACATCGAGTTGACCGCCACTCAAATAATGATAGGTGGGTGTATCGGAGATTGAACCCGCGATCATGCGAACGGTAGCCGTTTCGTGTACTAATCACCGCACCACGGTCGGTCACACATATATAGACTGCTTTGACTCCGTTTTTGTCTAAGAAAATGCTTCCTAATTGACATATTTTATGCAATTTCCGACATAAGGCTGACTTTTAACGATGAAACTCCGTATGAAAAAAAAAGAATATGAAGCTAAATTTTTCCACCAGACAGTACCAGATGTTTTTTCACAAGCAAAAATCTGTTTAGGTGGAAACGCCAACCTTTTTTTGGTTGATTTTCAACATTGAAGTTGGAATAATGTATATTCTTGCTTTTTTTAACTTGAAAATGATATATGAACAAAAACAGAGGCCACTTAACAATTCCACAAATATACGAGGGCGGTCCAAAAACTAGCCGATAACAAAGAAGACACAAAATGTTGGGAAAAATTTTTATTTTTCAACATAATCTCCTTTTAGCTCAATATACTTTTTCCAGCCATATCAACAGCCTCTATCTTCTGTTTCTTCTGTTTATGGGAAGAACCGTCAAACTACTTAAAATAGCCATCAACCGCAGATTTCACTTCTTCATTGTTAGCAAATCTTTTACTACCGAGCCATTTTTTCAAGTTTGGATATAGAATATAGTGTGAGGGAGCTAAATCTGGCGAATAAGGTGCCTAGTGAAGCAATTTAAACTGTAATTCAGTAATTTTGTCCATCGTAATAGTAAATGTTTGAACTGGAGCATTCTCTTGTTGAAACAACATTTTCTCTTTAGTCAAATGCGGCCTTTTTTCCACAATTTCGTTACCTAAACGCTGCAATAAATTGACATAATATTCGTCGTTATTGATTTTTCTTTCTGAAGACAATTAGTAAAGATAATCCCATGCGAATCCCAAAAAATAGGCGCCATTACCATGCCTGCAGATTGGACCGTCTTCCCCTTCTTTGGACACGATTCTCCCATTACAGTCCACTGCCTTGACTGCTCCTTTGCCTCAAGTGTGAAGTGGTGGACTCATGTCTCATTCATGGTTATAAATCAACGCAAAAATTCAACTTCATTGCGGTGGAACATCGCCAATCTCTTTGCTGAAACATCTTCGAGACACAGTTTTTGCTCTACTGAAAGCAAACGCGGCACCCATCTTGGGCATAGCTTTCTCATCTTTAAATCTACGGTCAATATACAATGTATAGTACTTTTTGAAATGCCTATCATTTCAGCTAGCTCACGCACCTTCAGCCGACGATTATTCAATACCACTTCGTGGATTTTCTTAACCGTGTCTGGCGTGAACACCTCAATTGGTCGACTTCTACGGTGTTTATTTTGGCAGATCATACGGCCTCGTTTAAATTCTGCTACCTAATATTTCGCAGTCGAAAACGAAGAAGCAGACCCTCCCAGAGCAGAATATAGCTCGACCATAATATTAGTGGAACTGAGACCTTTGAAATGGAAATATTGAATTACATAACGGTGACCAATTTCTTCCATGAGATCGTTTAATTTTGATGGCTCGAATAAAAATATTAAACAACGTGATGTCTTGAAACTTAAAACATATATCTTATAAGGTTGCCACTTTCCACCAAAATAATTCTTTTTGAAACTATTGGCAACATCTATACGTCAGGTAGGCTAGTTTTGCGATCGAACATATTATGACGTAAGAAAATCAGCTGGGCGAAACAACGATCAGCTTAAGGATTCTTTAAATTTGGCAAGGCTAGGCCAGTTTTGCGATCGAACATATTATGACGTGAGAAAATCAGCTGTCCCAATTTCAGCGTTGGAAATCAATACAAGAAAAACTGGTAATGCCGGTAGATTTTTTTACGACCAAACAATGTCTCGTGGAAATTTCGTCGTGAGAAGAACATAATACGTAGCTATAATCGGAAACATCTTTAAGCCAAATTTCAGTTTCCTAGTTCAATTGATGGGGCCTCTATTGTAGTTTTAATGGGCACTTGGACGAACGGAAAAAGGGATATATTTAGATCGACAAAGAACGGCGATTAGAAATTTATATATAATATGGGCTCTCAAATAAGTATTTCTAATTGTCACGAATGGAAGGACGAAATGAGCATACAAGTTTTGAAAGTGATCGAGCCCACGAAAGAAAATTTGGAACTGCCTTAAAAGGCAACATTTTTATATTGTTGGAGCAAACAAACAATTTTTTTAAAGACCGTGTAATGGTATTTTTCTATTAAATTGGGAAAAATTAGAAAAAAATAATTAATGAAAATTAATTATTTGTTGATCGAATAACTTTAAATCGGATTTTTGGGGAAAAAAGTATTTTATAGGGATTCAAGAAACGGTTTATGAAAAACAATCTGATATTTGAATATTCAAGTCACAACATCTTTGAACAAACCGGTAAATACGCAAAACTATCGATGATATGAATTAAAAGCTTTCGTGTGATTTTATCCATTTCAAATATTTTTAAGTTGCAGACCACATTAAAATGTCAAAATTGTAAACGCCCGACTATTTGCTTTCTTTTTTAAGTGGTCCAAACTGCCTCGTACCATGAGCGAAAATTGATTTTTAAATGTTCAACTAAAGTTAGCTTAAAGTTTCTTACTATTTGTTATTACTAACATTACTCGTATTATTAGGTGTGGTAAGATTTCAATTGATAAAATTCTGCAAAGTTGTTATTTGTTTAGATTTAGACTAAATCCTTGTAAGAGCGATTTTTCCCACAGGTTCCAATTTGCTCAATTTTGCGCATGACATAACTGTGACTAGAAAAAATTTTATGTTAAATTTCAATGTCCTAGGTCTAACAGTGTGCCTTACTCGTGTATCATGCTCTAAACAGACATGCAGGCAGAAGGACGAACATGTAACCAATGTTGGACAACCTCTGGGTAGTTTTTGTTACGCTGGTATACTTTTAACCAATGTCCTTCAGAATTTTCATTCAAATTACATCAGTGTTATTCATATGGAAAACGTTTCACTCACACTTAAAGTGTCATGCAAAATACTAAATATATTGTTTTTTTGGTATTTTCAATCCACTTCATCGACTAGAATTTTTAATGAGCAGTATACTAAACCATCGAACGTGGCAACCTGACGGTGATAAGATGGCATAGACAACAGGGATTTAAGATGTCCAGCAAACAGGGCGACAATAATGGTGCCTACAAATCCAATGAGAAAATATACGATTCCTATTATGTTCCCTTGGAAAAGCTTTCTCTCACTTTAAAGGATAAATTTTCAAATGAGTTTCGTCTAGTTCCTATTTAATTTAGGATTCTCATGTGAGGCTTCGTAGGTTAAAAGAATTTACAGTCCTTTCTACTATCAGCAATTGGCAGCCAATGATAAGATGGATAAGGTTGGAGCTGGAGATATACAGATCTCTCGAATTGTTTATAGGTATAGAAAATATCCATCAGAGCACTACGCATTTTATACTTTTCACACAATGCTCATGTTTGAAAGTGTCCTGTTGCTATACATTAATGGCTATTACTAGAATTCGGACTTGTCTCATAAATTGCAAAGTTGCGACTGCTGTCTGCATCAACTGATAGTCCAATTCTAGGGACATGGTAATTACGGCCACCATTTCTCCTTTCAACTGGGCATAATAATCAAATTCATAGCCTGTTGTTATCAACACTTTTGGCGTAGAAGACTCCAACAAGTCTTTAAATTTAAAAATATCCGAATGACTTTGCTGTAAAATTAGCAGCGTAGTACAATGGAGGCAGCCACTCAGTATTAAATTGTATAAAATCCGGGACGTTTTCGTAACGTGATTATTCAAAGATTTTACACAGTTTTGTTACAGATGATTAATTCACGTATTATGAAGAAATATTGATATACTGACATATCGGTTATTGGCTCTCTGTGCGGTGACAATCTTATGTCTTCTGGATTTTGGTAAAGAAGTTGTTTAATACAACTCCATTAACAAAATGGAGAAATGCTTGTGCACACCTCTTAGTCTAACTATTTATTATCTTTCTGTCTACGCGTTAATTCATAACCAGATGTAAGGAGTTATAAGTCACGTCTGTGCTACAGGAAGAGATATATGTAAAGGGTGTCCCAACAAGAACGCAAAATTTAAATTTTAAATAAAACACAGATATTTAAAAAACAAATGCAGCGTTCAATTTCCTCTTTTAAGACTTGAGTCATCGTCGGCTTATTCGCGTAAACCATCGACTTCAAAAGCCCCAAAAAAAGTCTAATGGTGTTAAATCGCATGATCTAGGCGACCAATTATGGTTTCCAAAACGCGGAATAACACAAGCGGGGAATGACTGATGCAGCAATTGAATTGTTTCTCTGGCTGTATGACATGTGGCGTCGTCCTGTTGAAAACACAGGCCCTTCACATTCATTTCTTCAATTCTAGGCACGAAAAAACTGGTTATCATTTCACGATACCAAACACCATTGACTGTTTGCGCTTGACATGCCTTATTTTAAATAACAAACGATCCAATGATTCCTCCAGCCCAAAATCCACACCACACAGTGACACGTTGAGAATGCATTTGCTTCTCGTGAATCACTCGAGGATTTTCCTCACCCCAAATGCGGCAATTCTGCTTATTGACGAAGCCATCAAGATGGAAATGGACGTCGTCACTGAAGATGATTTTATCGACAACATCAGCAATTTCATGTTGTTTCTCCCAATACCCAATTAACGAACTCCCTTCGCTGTCCATGGCCAACTGGCTTCAGTTCCTGAATCAATTGAACTTGGTATGCATGAATATGCAAATCTTTTGTCAAAATTCGCTGCATAGTGGATTTGGAGACACCAATTTGCTGAGCTCGGTGTCGAATTGAGGTGGATGGAGTTTGAGCGACATCATCACGTACAGCTGCGACATTTTCGGTCGATCGACCTGGTCGAAGGCGCGTTGTTGTCTTTACATCATTAACAGACGGAGTTTTGTCAAATTTATCCATTAATCTCTTTACAGTTGACTCTTTTGGAGCATTATTGTGACCCCAAATTGATCGCAAGTTGCGAACTGTAGACGCAAAACTTTCACCATTTTGGTAAAACAATTTCACAATGAGAATGCGTTGTTCAGTGTAGTGCTCCATTTTTACTAACCTCGTAGCTTCTACTAGCAAACAATAACAATTGTTCAAATGTCAAACAATGACACTTCGAATGGCGCCAAATTTAAATCTTGCGTTCTTGTTAGGATACCCTTTATATGGTTAAATCGATTAACGAGTAAATGCTATTGAACATTGTAAAGTGGAAGGTTTAGAAGAAAATAATGGGCAACAAATATGCTTAGGATTAAGGATTAAGCTTAAGGATTCTTTAAATTTGATAAGGCCTACACAGTGCGAGTTTAAAGTGTGAAGCATTGGAATTTTTTTCGCATTGCGTAAATCATCGTCGACAATTCATTGAACTACGACTGGGGGTCAAAATACTTTCCGAAAAGTTGATGAATTTCAAAGAAATTTTTCCCTAACCCGAACAAATCAACACACGAAATTATTTTTTCCCATTGTGTATCAAAAATTTAAATTAGCGTCACTCCAAACGCTGTAACTCAAGCACAAATAATGGAAAATACTTCGAATTTTTGACAAGAAATTACATGACCACTTTCTAAACAAAACATTTACTTTTAGTTAGAGGTGACAATTAAGTGTTACTCCCCACACTTATTGGACGCGGTTTTGGAAAGATGGAATAGAGGTAAATCGAGCAGACTGTGCCTAAACATAGAAAGTAAAGGTAATGAGGCTTCGCTCTTTTTAGTAAAGAAATGACGAAAATCTAATCTGTAGATATAGAGAGAATAATTTTAGAAATTTCTGGATGGTGAAGGCAATATAGGTGAAGAAGTTACGCCTATTATGTACGACTGCATAACTTGCCCACCAAAGAGGCGAAATGAGGGTGGAACAGTAATGTAGGGGCTTAAGAGCAAAATAGCTGCGAAGATCTGCCAGCGAAGATGTTTAAGATGTCAACCGGCGCAGATATAAGCAAGTATTGTCTTTCAAATACGACGTGTGATATGCTGTGTTTAAGAAAGAGGTTTCTTTGCTGTACTCATCGCAAATATTAAACAAATTACATGAAAGGCTTTTCCCTCCCACCCGATTGGACCTTAAGTTTTGCTACAGATGTGGCAGATGGATAGTCGACCAGGTTTTTATTCTACGACAAATTTTAGTGAAGATCACAGATTGAGTTTAGCGTTCCTGTGAAGCTTATACATCTTTGTAGGATAACACGATGTCTTTAGTAAAGATAAGAAAAAATCTTAGGACACCGAACAAGGAATTACACAGAGTGACAATCTATTGTGCGCCCTCTTCACACGCTCTTGGAGATGATTATGGGGAAAGCTGCAGCCGCAAAGTCTGGCGTCATCTTTGAGAAAACCCGTAACGTATTTGCTTATACTGATGTTAAAGACATCATTGGCCGAAAATTGAAAAATGTTATTGCAGCTTTATCAGGCATTTAGGATGAGAAAACTAAGTTATTTCAATCGATGAACAACGAGTCAGCTCGTTTGGAACGCTGCCTGATCGTTGACAACTATAAATTTGGAGTGGAGGATGATGAATTCGTCTAATAAAACTAATGATGCCAATCTGGAGATAAGGTAATAAGTAGCAAACAAATGTAGCTACTGGCTTAAAAAGTGACAAAGTCCTCTCTCGACGAACAATACTCAATTGGTCCAGACTAGCTAGATCTAACTGTCTTGCTGTACGGAGCAGAATCCCAGGATATCCCACAAGCATGGCAAGAGACTTCAAGAGAAAATTACGCCGAAACATATATGGACCTAAGACCGTTAATGGAGAGTACGAACCATGATCTGTATATCGAGGCAGCCTATTTTTTTTTTGACGGTGAATTCAAGAGCGACCACAATTCCTTTTGAAATTTGCTTTGATAAATTGGAGAAGGAGCGCAGAAGAGCATAGCGCTGGGGAACTGCGTCACAACTTCCTACAGCTTCGAAATTAATCGGTTTACACTGCTGTAAAAACGAGCGACTTTATTCTGTTGTCTGGCCATTCAATAGCTTATTCCCTAGAATTATTGACCTTTGATTGTTTCTAAAAATATACAATGAATACGAGTTAAGAGGAAGGCTACTTAAGACTACTAAAAATGTTAAACTTTGTCCAAATTTTCCGATGCTATTAAATAATCTTTTGTTGGCCACCTCGTATATGAAAATTATGTGAAACCTTTGTAACTGAAATATTTATTTTTGAATTTACTAAAAAGTTTATGTGTGCCTAAAGAGACGTTGTCAAACGGGAAACATTAAATATCAGAGCATACTTTCCGGGGGATTTTGTTCATAAAAAGACATATATGATGAATATACATGTAATTCTATTGTAAAAAAACGTAGAAAGTACTCGCATATTTCCACTTCTTTTTGATACATAACACACTCGCTAACTAAGACATTTCTGCTTTACTATTCTGGTAGCTTTCCCCTCGGTATTTTGTCGTTGTTAAGCATTTATATGGATGAAATAATAGAATGTCGACTTTAAGGGATTTCTGTACGAAATTCCATGAAAA
>JAHXMU010032971.1:0-35754 GCA_019455685.1 Philornis downsi | reverse complement strand
GTTTTTATTACATGTGAAAGAGAATGAGAAAAACGGGGGGTTAGAGAGTGTATAAATCGAATGACTTCAATTTATTGGCAAGGTTTTACCTTTTATTTCTGGGGTTTACAAAATGGAGATTATTTTACCAAGCAAGGACTTTAAACGTTCAAATAAGTAGTTTATATATCGAGTGTAAAATGAGTACTGATCCTTGCTAGCTGAGAAGCAGGAAATTGTAAATTGCCTGAGATCACATGACATTTATATTTGTGTCGATTAATACATGTTGGGAATACCCGGCTTAAGAAGATCCAAATTTTTCTTCAATACGTCCAAAAAATGATGCACATGTAAAGCTGACAACTAAATGTAGATTTTTAAAGACCATTACATTTCTGTTGTGTTTATAAGGTGTGTTCAAAAAATAAGGTGAATTTTAAAATTTCGCGGGCTACGTACATTCGACTTCCGATTATTTTTTTTTTTTTTTGTTGGTTACTCTTCTCGAAGATATGTCGACCGATTTATCCATATAGTATGTTTAGTTTGTTTGTGAGAGGCATAAAACAGAAAAGTGCTTTGCGTATTCAACGATTTTCTGCTATCGAAAAAAATGGACCAAAGAAATTGCATTAAATTTTGTGTAAAAAATGGAATTAAGTGTCCAAAAACACTTGAAATATTGACAGTGGCATACGGTGAGAGTACTCTGAGTCAAAAAATGTTTACAAGTGGTACAAGTTTTTCATAGAAGGTCCAGAAGATGTGAACGACGACGCTCGCTCTGGACGCACCAGCACATCAACAACAAAATTCTTATGGAGAATCGTCGAATCACAATTAGAGAAGTTGCTGAGGAGGCATATCGGTTGGCTCATGCCAAGCAATCTTTTCGCAAATTTTGGGCATGAAGCGTGTGGCAGCGAAGTTCGTTCCAAAATTGTTGAATTTTGACCAAGAACAACGCCGCTTGAGTATCGCTCAGGAATTGTTGAATGACGTCAACGATGAACCAGATTTGCTTAAAAGGATCATAACTGATGACGAATCATGGGTCATAACCATATGACATTGAAACCAAAGCCTAATCGCCCCAGTGGAAGAGTCCAGGAGAGCCAAGACCAAAAAAAGCACGCCAAGTTCGATGAAATGTCAAGGTTTTGCTCACTGTTTTATTCAATTGCCATGGCGTAGTGCATCAGGAGTTCTCACCACAAGGTCGTACGGTAAATAAGGAGTGCTATCTTAAAGTTATGCGCCGTTCGCTTGAAACAATACGGAAAAAACTCCCGGAATTTGCATCGTGATAGTACACCTGCTCACTCATCTTTGCTTGTGAGAGATTATTTGGCCAAAAACAACACCGTTATCATGCCTCAGTCACCGTATTCACCAGATTTGGCCCCCTGCGACTATTTCCTATTCGGTTTTTATCTCCCCAATCGCCGCAGAACGCCGTCCTTTCAGACCCAATCTTAGGAATAGAAAATTTTTTTTTGGCCCAAATAATTTCTCACAAGCAAAAAAATTAAGATTATTTAACTTGTATATCTCAGATTCTTGTCTTTCATGAAATTACATTATAATAATAATAATTGAGTTCGCGTCAGGCATGTAAAAGTAAAAATAAATTGCACACATACAAATTGGGCGATTTAGCAAAAATCGCTGGTCCTCCTACATGTCCCAAACGGAGGACTACAGAAAGCTAAAATTTGCTTCTTTTATTGTCTTTTAAAGAGAATATATTATGTAGCAATACGAAAACGCTAAATGATGGCTTTCTTACTTTTTTTTTGTCTGCCTTAGATGCTTACACATTTTTAAATCCCTATGAAATTGTTTTATGATCAAAAATGAATCCTATTATTCTATGTAAAGGAAGCTTAAGGCTACAAACTAAGCGACTGGCTTATAAACTTTTACATAACACGGCTTCACATGACAGTGACATGCAGCAGATAGAAATTTAATTGCATATAATACAATTTCAAAGAAATTTTTATCTAATTTTCGATGGCAGGTGAACCTAAAGTTCATTGCGTTAGCTAGCTCATGTTGTGCGGATGGACCCAAATGCTCCGGCACGGAAAGTTTTCGACAACGAACTCGATGGACGGCGCAGAAGAGGGCGACCAAAACTCCGTTGGAAGGACCAGGTTTCTAAAATACTACGGAAGCTTGGTGTGACGAATTGGAGGAGAAGCGCAGAAGATCGAAGCGCTTGGCATTATTTTCTACGGGCGGCGTATAATAGATAAGGCTATCTATTCCAGTCGCCACATAAGAAGATGAGCCTAAAGACAAAAAATAAACAGGTGACGAAAGTCGGAACAACATACCAGGAATTATGTTTCTTGTGAATATCCCATTCGAAAATCGAAAATATTCTAATGCAATTTGTATAATTTCGCCTTAAAAAATTCAAGATCTAATTAGCGGCCACAATAACCAAGATATTGTGTTTTGATTTATATTTTTATTTTGATTTATAGTCGATGGCAAAATTGAAGAGAAATCAACAAAGAAAGCAAGAGGTGTGGTAGCTCCCATACGAACAACCCAACTTGCAGTTAATTTAACTAAATTTGGGTCACATAATGGCGCTTGATGACCTTTTTTCTGATGATAAAATGGGTTGCATTACCGCGCCTCTTCCGCTATCTCTCTTACAAATTGACTGATTTTTCGAAGTTTAACCATGGCTTTTGGTACCTCCCATTGAAATTACTTTATATAGAATGCAACGCTCATCTAATAAGTTTGGGGCATCCCACATATAAAGTGGTTGATGCAGAAAATATGAAAATCACTGTATAACTTCTAAGCGAAAGAGTTCAGTAGGCTATAAATTTAAATACTGTACAACGCTTTAATTTGAATTTAGAAATATCCGGATGTCACATGGAGCTAAATCAGACTAATACGGTGGTTTAGAGGCGATATTAATTGAATTTTTGACGAAAAAACCCAACGGGACCCATTGCAGTGCCAACTCGTTACCAATCGAGTTTTAATGCCTATGAGGCTCAAAATATCTTTTAAAATAGAATTGGCTGATCTGTTTGGAATGACAAAATCATTAGCAAAGTCCCTAACTCTCATTCGATGGTCGGTGAGCATCAATTGTTGCAATTTCCTTGCGCAACAAAATCCCACATTTTAAAAATCGGCAAAATCACATTTAACATTGTACAAAGTCAAACGTAGTTCACATTACTATTCCATTCTTATTTTTATGTTATTAATTTAAGCTGGGATCCCACTATCGGCGCAATGTACCGATTTTTGTAAAATTTAATAGGCCGATAGTGGGAACGCACAACATTTGTCAAAATGGGACAATCTGTGCCGAAATCGTGCTGACTAAAAATAATGAAATACAACCCTGTTGCACCGATAATGTGAACACTCTGTACATAAAGTGGAACAATAAAATTGTTAAAAATGCGACGATTTTTATCGGCCACTTGCACCCCGATCAAAGTTAACAATTAGCGCCGATTTTTAAGAACAACACTGTTTGTAAACACAAGAAAAGCGGAAGAAGCACAAAAAAGAAAATTTAAACTGAATACGCGTAGTCACAAAAAAAAATCATTAAAAATGTATTCAAACTACGAAATTTTAGAAGGCGAAACAAGTTTTGAAGAATTGTCTACATCAAACCCGGAAAACAAAAGGAAAAGGCCACGAGTTTCCGGATCTTGGACGAACGAGTCAACCCAAATGCTTCGTTTCTTTCTATTTATTTTATTTTTCAGTTCCTGCTTCTTTTTTAACATTGACGCCACAATATACAAGCCGGTGGCAATTTTCTGCTGCTGGTAGAAATCCATTCCCTCCGCTAAAATCAATGTGTAAACAAAGAATTATATTACGCTGAAGTTATTGTACTATTTTTTGCTTATCTTTTTTATTACACCGCTTTAATGCTGTAAAATAAGAAATTGATTTTCAATTTTGTAAATCAATCAGCGAAGACATGTAAACAAAAAACATATGATTCAATTTCTCAAAAAGTGCGCTGATAGTGTGACCACGTTTTGCAGATTATGCACAAATTTTTCTTCCGGCCGACATGTACCGAAAACAAATAGCACAATATGCGACGATAATGTGACTGCTCAAAAAGTAATTGCCCAAATCCTTGTCAAACGCACCGATGTAGCACAATAAAAATCGGTACATATTGTGCTATGTGCGCCGATAGTGGGATCTAAGCTTTAGTTCACATCTCCACTATTTTTTCATTCAAAGGAATTTTTTCAAAAACAAAAAATGTGAAACTTGAAATATATATATTGCAGTTGTTAATACGGGGGGTTATGACAAGTGGTTTCAAAAAATTAGAAGTTAGAAAATGAAAACACGGGGGGTTAGAATTTCGATAGAAACTTCTTTTTATTGAACGGTTTACCTTTCCGCTTATATTTTCTGCTTATATATATGGGGTCATATATTTCCTTTCTTTTTGAGGTGAAAGTGTAAGTTTCGCACTGTTCTTAATGGAGTGAGATTAAAATAAGTACTGAACTGTGTTAGCCACTTCACGAGAGTTCAAGGGTACATTTTACGAAGTATCTCACTACTTGAGTGCTGGAATAAAGTTATATTCTTAACAGTTAAAGGAATAGAAATGGGAACGGGTATTTAATAGTGCGTAGGTGGGACGATATGGAATCGTTAGTTTCTCGTAAACAGCAGTCTTTTTTAACATTCAAATAAATCATTCCTTGCATTTGTTTTTCGAGATTGCTTTTTTCAAATGTTGGCATTATTTGCACCACTCTATGTTCCTATTCCTATGTTCCTATCCTATCCTATTTCACATATGTCGAACGGAGTAAGTAATACTACATGAGACGACTAAGATCAATTCAACGCTTGGATCTAAAATTAATTATTTCCCAAATTGTTCCCGTAATATGCCATGGTGACAGGCTAAAGACTGAAACAGGTACAAAGTCTTACGTTCTTGGGAAGGATCCTTTGTGACCATCACCTACTCTTAAGACTGCAAACACACGTACGTTGTACATTTCACAAGCATTGCAGTCATATGTTTACCTATAAACAATCCTATTATTCAGTCAGTATATTTCTATAGCATACGAGTACGTGGACTACGTTATAGATACATTTTTTTGATATTAGTCAGACACCACTTCCTGGTAAAATTTTAATTTTTGTTTTTTTTTTTAAGTTAAGTAGATTTTGCGCTTCTCCTGAAGAAATTCTGATTTGTATGTACAGTCCCATAAGAACAAATATAACAAAAGAGTTTTGACATATGCTCGATGCGAGAAAAGAAAAAAACTCTTTCTATCTGTTTCAGCCTTAAGTCTTTCATGATGAAATGTCAAACAATACTGAACAAAAATATCAGTTTGACAATTAGATTTGGTTCTGTCCTAGTATACCTATAATTTGATGTTACCAGCCGTTGGCTTTTTAGGCGATTGAGGATATAAGTGCGCCATATTTACCATTTAAATGTTTTTCGCTGAAATTTATACTGTATTTGCATTATGGGTATTAGATCCAATTCAAGCAAGCAAGTCAGTAAGGATTGATGGTTGAAATAATAAATTAAATGTTATAATCTTCTTAAGAAGATTAACAGAACAGTGCAAACAGTCAAACTTTATATAATTTGACTAACCATTAACCAAGTTTTCTTTTACATTTCCAAATGATGATAAAATGTTTTTGCCATAAAAAACGTTCATATAAGATGTTTACGTGTACAGTTTTCCTTACCCTGATAGTTGTAAGTTTTAATTTTTAGGTACACGTCCACCACGGCTAAGGAAAGAGCTTCCACTCCACCGTTGTAGCAGTGTAATAAAGCGGTATTCCAACTCTCAGGTAGTGATCGTCCAAGCATCAGTACTCATTTTACATCCGATATATAAACTACGTATTTGAGCGTTTAAAGTCCCTGTTTGGTAAAATAATCTCCATTTTGTAAACCCCAGAAATAAAAGGCAAAACCTTGTCAACAAATGAAAATCATTGAATTATACATTATTTAACCCCCCGTGTTTCTCATTCCCTTTCATATAAATAAAAACACCGTCCCATTAATCCCCCGTATTGACATAAGTTTTGAAACTTAGAAAATGTTTACTACTTTAAAAAAATAAAATCTTGTGTTAATTGTTTTTATCCAGTTTTGTATAAGTCTATCCAAAGCTAACTCTATATAACTTAATATTTTATGTAACACTATAAAGCACGATAATTTTAAAATGGGGAGAAAATCAATTTGAAATTTTTCCGTATTTCCACCGCATTTCTTGCACTAATTCCAATAGAATACAAATTCATAAAACTGTAGTATCTGCAAGTGAAAAACCTTAAATTTCTTTAGAAAGCTTTCACTACCAAACCTTATTTAAGTGGATTTTTGTTCCATGAATGAAACATTGAAACCCAATGAAACTCAATAGTAGTAAATTCATTGTAGTTGGCATTTTTTGCGTAAAAATTTGTTCTTAGTTTATGGCCACTTTCTCTATCCCGAACGAAAATCCAAGCGATCGAAAATGAGACACGAGAAATTGGTTTCTTTATTTCAAAAACTTTCATTCGCCTGTACAAAAGTAAAATTTCGGCGTTTGCGTAATTACGAATCACATTGTTGCCAGATCGTAAATTTTGCATATTTGTTGTTATTCGCCCCAAGAGGTAGTCAACATTTTTCTAAATTGTTCGGAGGTAAATATAAATCTACTTACAAGTGATCAGCTGCAAGTGACAGAGAGAATGAGAGTGAAAGAACAAAAGAAGAGGAACATAACAATAAACAGCTGTGCCACAAAAAACATATCCCAACTGAAAACCATAAATCCCATCAGAGTCCGCAGCTGTTCCGTTGTTGACTTTAAGCTAAATGGAGAAAATATTAACAGACAAATGATAATTTTATTATTTTATGCTAACAATTTGCTTTCCATCCTCAATATTTTAATTTTCAAAATATTATTTTGCCTTTACAGCAAGTAAACGATTTTGACATTTGCGTTCGTTGAGATGACAACGTTTTCGAAATAAGAAAATATGATTTTGTATGAAATTGGTTACGTGATCTTTCGAGTAGTTGTTCGCATAGAACTGGAGTTAGAGAAACGCAAATCAGTTTCCTTCAAGACAGAAAACCAGGACATTAGTTTTGGAAAAAAAATGAATGAATCCGGGTTAACCGGTTCATTGAATATTAGAAAGTCTAATTTTCTGTAAAAATTATATTTTCAATAACACGGAAATCGGTTTTTTTGAAAATGTCCATTATTTTTACACTCCAGTATTATCGTAATAAATATGTCCACCAAAATCGCACGATATTACAAATCAGTTTAATTAAAAAATAATAATTCCATGGGCACCACAATGGTGGGCTTTATTTTCTTAAAATTTTGATAATACTGAGATCGATAAATGGTTCTCTGGACTATACTGAAAAGCGAAGAAAATCCTAAGTAATTCAGAGCATACAGCCTTAATCTTACCACATAATTTTCTTGCCATTTCCATACACAAATTTAAAATCGTAGTCAGTGTAATTTTTTTCTTAACATAAAAATTTAATTATTTGACTTCACAAAAAAATGAAGTGGGAGCCCTCTTACGAGTTCATTTGTTCGTGTATTTGGGCACATTTTAATTACAACAATGATGATGGAAATCATAAAACAAAACCAGAGAATTTAAGGAAGAAATATAAAAAAAAAACTCCAAACACCAACAAACAGTACGCCTCACGTTGCGTGACGTGAATTCGGAGATGAAGTAGATGATTACGATAGGATTGATAATGAACTCTTACATAGCTGCTTGGCTGAAACCCTTAAAATAAATAAAAAAAATCTTCTGCAATTAAGAATAGAACCGCCATTCATGAAGCTAAAGGCACGACGCTGCGACTTGAACAGATTGCAAAAAAATCAGTCATTCGGGGGTGCAGAAAATAGGGAAATGCTGTAAAATATGAAAATAATAAATGGAATACCAAATGCCATTTACAAAAAATGCTTACTCGAAAAAAGTGAGTAAAATAACTGAAATTATAAGCTCGAATAAAGTTGTTATTGAATGTACTTATTCTACATTATGCATCTTTCAAAGTACGCAGAAATACAATATATAAATTATAGAGTTGGATAGTAACACAATTTAGATGTAGATTTCGGAAATATTAACGGAATCCGATGTAATTAATTTTTTTAGACAGCGCCCAACAAGCAAAATAATACGAAAGAATCAGTAAACCAACTGTAGCGATCTGATTAAGAAGAAATCGTTTCAGAAGCTGTTGATTAAATTGCTTTAATGTTCCTGAAGCGTATGTTGAGCATTTGGAAGTTCTACCTGACTCCACTTACTATTACGTAGAGAATTTTGCGAAACAAGCAATGTTGATTTTGTGTTGTAAATTTCACATAAGGAATGCAGTAGTTGGAATTGTAAAAAAACGTCATACAGACTTGTGGAGATCAGAAAAATAACACAGAATGATACTTTGTAATATTTTTATGGATTTGATGTATCAGCATTTACTCCGGAATACGCAGATTTCTTTAAAATATTATTCCACATTTGTGAGCATTGATTGTCGAGCTCCGTATTAATGGAGTATTAAAGAACGTACCTTCGACGAAATAACAACCCCACCTCAAATTTACAACTATTTCATTTTGTAAAAGATTAATATTTCGATTTAACATCAATATCAAAATTAGGCCAACTTCTCACCAGATTTAACAGTGGCTTAATACACTTCCCGCTCCTAACGATCACTGAATATACATTGATATTAGACTGCAGAATGTGAATTCTAGAAGTGTTTTTTTTTTAACCATCATCCAAATAAATATTACGGTAAAAGGAAGCGCTTAAAATACCAAATGTCTTTTGACCAAATGTGTTTAACAACTTTCTACATGGGTGTGTCCGGCTAATTGAGAGATACGATAACTGCAGTAAATCTTTGTGAAACTTCCCAACATTTGTTCTCCAAATTTGGAGGAGTTATGTTCACTGGTATTGGTAATAACAATGCAATGGTACTGATAACAAAACCCCTAAGTGTCCACTTTGTTAAGCTGGCTTACCAGTTACGGCCTCGAACGAAATGTTTTAATCACTGCAAAACACACAAAAAGTTTAAAAAGGGAATTTAGTGAAGAAACCGTTGCCATTATTTTCTATTTGAAAAGTTAATTTTACGAGGAAATTGTTTACATCGTCCTATTAATAGTATTCCCCATAGTATCATAGAGATTTCTCGCACACAGAATGATTGTCCAAATGTGTTATACACCTATATAATATTTTAACATGAATTTTAATAACGTTTAAGCTAATCTGTTACTAAAACTTCAAATTTTTCTGTCTAAAACTTTTCTAAAATTTTGGCACATGGAATTTTGCAAAATTGCCTGTAAATACATAAATAAACTGATTGTGCAACTTAATACAGGGTTGCCCATATTCGACGGACCCATGTTTTTTAAAAAAAAAATCAAAGAAAAAAATAAAAATTTGGCGGCTGGCAATCTTATTGATTTAATTTGTTCCAAGTAGATTTGTTTTACATCAATTTTTGAATATGATATCTCTCAAATGGCCGCCTCTGGCGTTGATGGCGTATTGTGCCCTTTTTGCAGCATTTTCCATCGTTTTCGCCAACATTTCGGCCGGAATAGCGGCTATTTCTTCACGAATGTTGTCCTTGAGCTCTTCTACGGTCCTTGGCTTGTTAACGTAAACCTTTGACTTCAAATGTCCCCACAAGAAGAAGTCAGCGGGCGTCAAATCGGGCGAACGCGGTGGCCAGTCCAAATCACCACTTTTCGACATCAAACGGCCCGGAAACAAATTCTTCAGAAAATCGATTGTTATGCGACTTGTGTGCGGTGGAGCGCCGTCTTGTTGAAACCAGAACTGCCTCATACGCTTTCGACGAATAATTGGCATCACAAAATTGGTCATCATGTCGCGATAACGCTCCTGGTTGATGGTAACAGCATGGCCATTTTCGTTTTGGAAGAAAAACGGCCCAGTGACCGTTTTCGCACTAACGCCGCACCAAACTGTGACTTTTTCGTCATGAAGAGGCAATTCTTGAATCTCCTGAGGATTTTCAGTGGCGTAAATACGGCAATTTTGCTTATTTACGGTCCCATTCAATGTGAAATGGGCTTCATCGGACATGATAATTTTGTTCCAAAATTGCTCGTCATCATCGGCCATTTCGATGACTCGTTGGGCCCATTCCAATCGACGAGGTTTGTCCGCAGGCAACAATCTTTGCGTCAATTGAATTTTGTACGGGAACAAATGCAAATCAACGCGAATAATCCGTTGTAAAGTGGACCGAGCCATGCCCAACTGCTGAGAACGGCGTTTTTTGGGATGTTCTTGGGGACCTCTCAACACTGGCTCGTACGGCAGCGATATTCTCGGCCGATCGCCTTGGTCGACTTTTATTTGGCCTCTTCGGATTAGAAAGAGCCTCACCAGTCGAAAATTTTTCGTATAAACGCTTAATGGTGTTCTTAGAAGGCGCACTTCTCACATTTTTTAATATTTTAAAAGCACGTTGAGTTTTCACAATTGACTTCTTCTGTTGAATGTAAATTTCAACTATTTCAGAGCGCTCGCGTGGCGTGTATTGTTCCATGGTAAAAATCTGCTTGGACTGACGCTTCAAACGCGGTATGTCATTAAGCGATCTGACATCTCTGTCAAAAGTTATGGCGTTGCCAGATGGGTCCGTCGAATATGGGCAACCCTGTAGTTTCCTATAATTGGTAGACCGGTCCCTTAATTTCTTTGAATATAGAACAAAATATTGTGAAATCGGGCAAAACAGCATTTGCAATCCAATTTGGATTGAAAAATATTATTTAGTATAAAAATAAATAAGACGAGAACTGAAAAATGGAAAACAGATTATTATTAAATTTTGAATATGACACAGCGTAGTTTTTTGAAGAAGTCGTATATTCTGACCAGCCTGATAAAGAGATTAGACATAGGGGCGAACAGATGTTAAAATTATATAAAAAAAAGTTGCATATCAGACATTTTTATATATGCAACCAATTTTCCAAGCAGTACAATAATCAATAACCTTGGCGCGTAGATTAGCTTAAATTTGTGCAACGGTAGGGAATAAGTTAAGTAAAGGCATCAGCTGTGACATGAGGAGAACCCAAAAGCAAAAGTCTAAAGAGCTCAAATCATACGATATCGGTGAACGAAACCTATACGGAGAAATCTATTGGAAAATCGTTTACTGTCACCTGAAATCTGCAAACCGATACTGCAGCAGTGTCGAATACTGATATAGAATATGGGAAATTAAAGGAGTTTTTTCCTCCATAATCGAATGTGGAGGCCATAATTTCGACGGGGAGAGTGAATTCATTTCTCCTGGATATCTTCCTATTCCGCAGATCAAGAATGTTTTCAGTACAGAAAATATGATTTGGAAATAACTGTCATTTCAGATCAAGCAAGTACTGTGAAGGTAAAGCAATATCCCGACTAATAAAAATTAGAGCACCAATTGCAGAATTAGATGTACTTTTAGTTAGAAAAATATTCCATAATATTGTAAGGAACTTACTCACCGACTAACGTTTGTGAAACATTTTGATAAAGTTTGAGTGGTGGTCTTTATGGAGTCACTGATGAGGCATTTGTACGAATTTAGCTAGATTTCTGTTTACGACTCGTGTTACTGCAATAAAAGTTTACGTTTCGTTAAATATTGACTTTTTGAAACACAATATTCGATTATGTATCTGATTACGCCAATCTACTTCCATTGAATGTATCACCACCTCTTCATCAATAGAAAAAAATTACAAAAAACAACACAGAAACTCTCAATTGAATACCAGGATAGGAAAACCAGAAATTGTTTGAATGGATGAATTAATGAATAGATGAATGGAAGGCAGGTTGGACTGAAGAATGAATGGTTGATTGTACGCTTGGCTTGCTGACTGGTTGGCTGATTGTATAAGATGCACTTCTGTGGAGCACAAAACCCAACCACAAACCTCTGGTTTGTTTTCAGCTCTTTTGGTTACTTACTTTTGCGTTTTTACCCTCATTTTATGTTTTTGTTTTCTTTTGTACATTTCTGATGTCTGTTGCAATTTCAATGGCAAAAATGCCAAAAAAAAAACGATATGATTTTTAATTTGTAAGTGAGCTTCTCTTTGTTTGGTCTTAAGGAACAGAAAACCTGTGGCATGTTTCGTGGTTTTCACTATTTGTTTCTTGCCTGTATTCAAACGTCAAATGAAATAAATATTTTGTTTTTAATTAAACCTACCAATATAACAAAATAATTAAAATAACAGCCCAGCAAAAATTTATATTACAATATTTTACTCACGCTTTCCATATAAAAATAACTGCTGCAGGACACAGCTTGATGAATTTTTAAATTAATAATTGTAATTAATAGTATATAATTCATATTATGAAAATTCTGTCTTTCTTTTCTTTAGCACAACTCCCAAAGTCACTAAATAAACAATTAAGCTGAGCTGCTGACCAAACTAAAACCAATACTATGAACGTTTTGTATTTATCTGATTGAGCCTGTTCTTTACAAATGAGAGAAGGAAACAGCGACTGTAATTGCATACTCTCTATATTTACTAATTATTCGAAGGATATAAAAAAACTTTTTTGACTCCATTGTAGACTCCTTCAGGCGTGTTTTAATATTAGTTATTGGCCCTTAATTATCAGTCTGTCATACATTACTGTATCTAATTTAGTCTCATTACAGAGAGAAGGGAGAAAAATTTAGGGGAACACCAACGAATACAAGAAGTTAACATAAATTTTCACTTTAGAGAAGAATGAGAAATTCAGTTTCACGCTTTTCCACGAAATACAAGGTGTTTCAAAAGAAAGTTTATATTTACTTAAAAAATATAAGGCGTTTATGGAACAAAATATTTAGTACAAAATTTATGTAATTCTTAAAATGTGTATCATCCGTTCGCGGCAGTCATCTCGGTCGGTTTATTGGCATAACCTTTAGATCTGAGAGAACCCCATAAGAAAAAGTAAACTGGGGTTAAATCAGGACTGCATAGACGCCAATTTGTATCATCTCTACTGGAAAAATTACACACGCTACGGAGTGCCTCTCCTACTGGAAACATGGTATTCGGTTATAGGAAAGTTTTAAAGTTCAGGCAATAAAAAATTGTCTACCATCTTCACGTAATGTTCTAATTTCACTGTTTTATTCCACGTCTTTTTTATTTTCATCGACACCTTGAAGGTATTCGACTAAAGTGAATAAAGAGGTTCCTGACGCTTGACTTTGGAATTCGTTTCACTCTACTAGCGGTCGTTCTGCTTATTTACGTGTCCATCAAAGCGCCCAGTTTCCTGCTTTACGTAATTAAGCCCCTAAAAATCTATATTCTTAAGGCACCGAAAGTTTCACATATAGAAGTAGGTTGATGAATGTTGCTACCAAGATGAAAGAGGAGCACCCTGTGAGGTGCTATGTATGTCATACTCTCTACATGTCGTTCTATATGTAGTTACCTACATAATTACCAAATTATTGCAAAAATATTTTCCAATACGAAATCAGGCGAATAACTGGATGCTGGACGGAAATAAAGTTAAAAGCAAATATTTCTCAGCAGATATAAGATCGTTCTTACAATAAACTTACCTTTGAAGCGTTCTCCAAGTTTAGAATGATTTCAGTGAGATGTGCTGAGTCAATAAACTTATTAGGATAGGCGTAAACTAGTCTAGGTTAATTACAATATATCACCACGTCCAGCATGAACTTTGGAAGACAATTCTCAGAATATGATCAGTATTTTAAAAATTCAATGTAGCAGACACCGTAATTATTAAAAGCAACCTGCCAATATTTTAAAGGTGTTTATATTGATCATACATCAAGTATGGTCATTTTCAGCACGAAAATTAATTTCGCTTGCGTATTCCCAATCAAATAAAAACGCCATGACAAACCGTGTAAAATAGTGTTAAATTAACGGAAAGTATTACACACCTTTAAACATGTTATAGTTGATTCATTATTTTCATAACTCCATAATTTTTTTAAAACAGACGACATAAGACAAGTGTAAGTTAAGTTAAGTTAAGTTAAGTTCTACACAATCAATTTCATCAGATAAATGCTACAAATATATGAAAATAATAGAGAGTAATTGCCCGCCGACGCCCCTCTGAGACTGATGTCCCCACAAAGCGTCTCACCAGCATAGTTAATTTTTTAAGAAAATATTCGAAACAATTTTTGAACTCTTACGATTTTATTAGAACAGTTAACATAAACGGAGTTCTGTTCTCACTCCATTCTGCAAATTAGAAATTGCAGGATTAAACTGTGTGGATGATACTGTAAAGCATGTGACCAATGCGTCCATTTTTAATAATTCCATAATTCATCAAGCGAATGATTTATGGCAAATTTGTTTTATCAAACAAATATCTGGGTTACCACAGCCTACCAACTAGAATTTATAGAGGTAAGATTCAATTTCGGAAAACCGGCTGATTTGTATTTGACGTGCTAGAAATAAAATTTTGAGAATTGGTCAATTTGTATGGGAGGTACCAGAAATGTGTTTCAATGGACACAGCATTGAAGAAGCCAGCTTTCGCTTTTGAAAACTGGATTTTCGGAACAAAACACGATTTTGATATAACCCACAAACCGGTTATCTGAACAAAGCGAATGCGGAACACTCTACATGGTGCTTCAAAATTTATTTCTAATTGAAGCACTTTTATACCGCACCAATAGGGTTTGGAGGTAAAGAATGTTGAATACGAAGAACATAGTGACCGACCGTGCCGCGATAATTAGTACGCGCGACCATCGTTCACATGATCGTATGTTCAGCCCCCGATACATCTTTCTGTTTTTTTTTTTTTTTTGAGCAGCGGTGTGTTTCCTAAATATTCGGAAAGTCGAGTTCTGGCATTAACAAAAATCATATTGGCAACATTAATTTGGGACTTGTATGCTGCATTTACGTATTTTATTGGCAAAATGTAATATTTTGTGATAATAATAGTATAACCTAGAGAATATTGGGGCAATTTACCCGCGAAATGTACTTGTATTCATATTATTTCGAATTGGACGAATAGATCACATTAACTAGTAGCTTGTGAATTCAAGCCTCCTACATTAAAAATTAGTTCCATACATTTATATCCGCTAATTTTTGAGTTATCTTAAAAAGTTATCTTAAACGCTTCCACCATGACTAAAACTGTGCCAAAATGACATAGCAAATATCTCGGATGTTTCTTTTCTTATATAAACCAATATAGAAATTTCAGGCAGGTGAATTACACCCTTTTTTGCATTAGTGTAAAAGTATGGTGGATAACAAGAGGGGACGTAGTAAATCGGTAGGTTCTTGTCAAAGTATACTCTGAATTAAAACACATAAGAGGAATTAAAATTATTACTTCCTGAAGTTCCCCGCTTAGAAATTGTAGAAGGACCACTGATTTTTACTTCTAAGAAGAAGACAGAATTTGCTAAATGTGTATGTGTAGTGGCAGTCCATCCCATCTCCGTATGTAGAACTAAGTTTGGCAAATGCGCGATGCGTTCTGAATTATACTGAATTTTGAACAATCGATTGAAAGGTATGAATTTAAGAACTTGTGGGTAAAAATATTTAATCCGTATAGGAATAGGTGAGTTTATTCGCAGATGCAAATGGGCGTGATTACTTGCTCAATTCTTTTTCAGATGCTTGGCGCCTTAGCCACTTTCTGCTGTGTGTTACATTTTTGGCCATATCAGATGATATTAACCTACATTCCTTCAGGCGAAGGAATGAAGATGCATAGATTGAGGGGTTTTTAAACCAGTCCACCTGACGGAATTGTACGAGCTCGTTGTCATATTAAATTGTACATAAATACAGGGTGGCGCAATAGAACGTGCATATTTAAAAAATAGATTAAAAAATAAATACAAAAGGTATGTTTAAAATAAATCTAAGGCATTGTAGAGTAATAAATGGAGTTTTTTTTAAATAACATCATCTAAATGGGGACCCTTTCTACGACGGCACTCCTCTAACCGCAAACGAAAATTATTGAAAACTTTCTTCAGTAATACTGGTGTAATGGCTGCCATTTAATCACAGATATTCTCCTTGAGCTGAACGATGTTTCTTGGATTATTACTGTAGACTTTGTGTTTGAGGTATCCCCACAAAAAAAAAGTCAAGAGGCGTCAAGTCT
The DNA here is from genome assembly GCA_019455685.1 of Philornis downsi. NCBI lineage: Eukaryota > Metazoa > Arthropoda > Insecta > Diptera > Muscidae > Philornis > Philornis downsi. Next base: position 19,467 of record JAHXMU010032971.1, on the reverse strand, counting down.
GGACTACGTGGGGGCCATGGGATATCACCTCTTTTCGAAATCAGTCTGCCAGGCAAAATCTGCTTCACCACCGCCATGGAGTCATTTGATGTGTGACAGGTAGCTCCATCTTGTTGGAACCAAGTTCTGGAATTCACTGTTCTTGAACTTTCAATTTCTAGAGCCAAAAATCCGTCCAACATCTCAACATAGCGTTCCGTATTAACCGTGACGTTTTGGCCCCGCGCATTTTCGAAGAAAACAGGACCAATTATTCCTCTGCCAGAGATTGCTGCCCATACTGTCACTTTAGGACTATGTAATGGTTTCTGGTGTTTGATTTTGGGATTTTCACTGTTCCAGTAACTACAATTTTGACGGCTTACGAACCCATTCATAAGGAAATGAGCTTCGTCAGAGAAAAGGATATTGTCAAAATTGGAAAATCGATTAAGCATTTCATTAGCAAATGCGAGCCTTGCTATGAAGTCAGACTCTTTCAATTCTTGTGTTAATTGCAGCTTATATGGATGCGGTTTAAGATCCAATGTTACAATTCGTTGCAAACTTCGTCGCGATAATTGTAAGACAGACGATCTCTTGAAAGTCGACATTTGTGTATTTCCACGTACTGACTCCATAACTCTCTCAACATTGTCTTCGGTCCTAGATGTTCTTGGACGACTATTTGCTTGTGGTTTAAATGTTGAACCGGTCTCTTCAAAACGCTTTACCCATATTTTAATTAAATTAGCACTCGGAGCTTCACTGATTCGCCGTATTCCATATTCATCACAATATAGTCGCCTAGTAGCAATATATGAACGAGAGTTCTCGTAAAATACGCGCACGCAAAATGCGCGACGCTTCCCGTCGAAGTGATTCATAGCGACTAAAACTCCATGAGCCCTCCAAATGACATTCTCTGGGTTGGTTGCTGCAGTGGTTTCCGAAAAAATATGGCTCAATGACACCTCCAAACCATAATGCGCACAAAACAGTCACTTTTCTGGACGTAATGGCTTTTTCACAATCACTTCTGGGTTCTCCGAGCTCCATATGCGATAATTAAGCTTGTTTGAATCATTACTTCTGTAGTGAGTTTTAACTATTTTTAGGTGTTCTTCGGTTGTTAAACGATCCACATTCGTAAATGGCAAACCTTTCACTAAATAAATAACACTTTAGATGAAAGGTATTTAACAGCTGACAGTTTTGTCAGACCGACGGTTTTAAAATCACTAAATGGATTAGCCTGTATTTCACATATTATATTCTGTACCACTCAAAAAGCTTTTTTTTTTTTGGCACATGAAATCATGAATCAGAAATTGCGATTAATTGATTAACTGATTAATCGAAATATGGATTAATCACCAAACTTGATTAACCGATTAATCTTACATACCTAGTTTTGATACAACTTATTTGTAGGTTCACATTTCAAAAGTGTTGCTGCTATAGAAAGGCTGTTTTACAGGATGTCTACCCTTGTCTTATATCATCAGAAATGGTTATATTAAAGCGCTTGTACAATTAGTCAAAATAGCACTAATTCAAAGCTATGGCAAAGGAAATGTCAATTTATATAACGGTGCAAAGAAAATCTAAAAAATGTTGATTGCTATTCCACTTGCCTATAAATAATTATAGACAAACAGAACTCTATGTTAAAAAAAAATCTATAAATTTTTTATTGAAGATCAAAATATATAAAATAAAATGTAAATTATTGATGGGTGCGGATAATTTTTATATCTACGTCTACGTCTCGCTGTCTCAAATGAATTATTTTGTTTTTCTTGAAGTAAAAAAATGAAGATTCTTGCAAAAACAATAGTTAACAAGTTATTTCATTGGAATCTTACAACTTCTCAAGATATTGTGGTAATATCGATGCTGTTGATCAAACCCATTTTGATGGTAGGGCTGACCACAGCCTTACAATGCGCGGCACTGTTTAAGCTGAGTGATTCGTACGCTTAGAGCATATGTTATTAGCACACAATTATACATAAGTGCAAGGACAGAATTTAACAATCAAAGACGCCGAAATAATTTGGATGTCGTCAAAATTATCTCATAAGTGTTTTTAGTGGTCATATGCAGTTTCAAGTCAATTAATTTTAAGGGTGAGAAACTGCCGCATTTTGCTAGTTTTTTTTTAACACTTCCGAATTAATGCACACATTAAAGTATTTGATTATGAGTTGAGTTTGAGAGAATGGAATTGCAAAGTGCTTTACTTGACATACTCCAGGTCGGTTTGATGGAAATTTTCATGTGGAAATACTGCTCAACTACAAGTAACTTCCTGTGACCAAGATAATCTTAAACATGCTAAAAAAACAAGTGTAAGGATGCTTATACTAAATTCGGAATAAGTATACCAAAGTTCATTGAAAAAAGGGCGTAATGGTTAACGAATACAAATTGAATTCCCTGTCAGATATTGTAGCAGCATAGTGTTCATAAACTTTTTCAGAACTTGTTTTTGAATTTAGAAGTAAGGTGCTATCAAATTCAATTATTACATTTTTGCATTAATTTTGCTTCTCAAAACCTTATATATACCTTATATATATAAACCTTATATAGACGTGTGATCACCTATAATTTCAAGCGAATGGTCATCTAGTTTAAGGATAAAGATATTTTTAAAGTGTCTTTCTGACATGAATCTACAAAGAAACAATTTTTGCACTATTCCGAACTGCAGTCCATGTTATTCCTTAAAAAAGTCAATTTAGCATATTGAATTTCCTATATGATAGCCAGTTTACTGAAAATCTTGGTGTGAAGAAATACGCACAACGTACGAAATTATCGGTTTTCCAATTCTTGACAACAAATCATCAACTATGGGAGTTAAATTCAAGCTTGACCTCAAATTACGTTAACGCCGCGGAACAGCATTCATGACACTTGAAATAATCAGTATCAGGAAACTAAGAAATTTATACGATTTATTGGTCCAGTTCTATCTTTTGAGAAACACGGCATCGATATTTTGAAAATGAGCAAATTGCTTACTTTTTATAACCAAAATCCTTGCAATATCGTAAATTCTATGAACATTGTAAGTTCAATAATTTATTTAGATTGTACCTATATATAACTATATATCCGAGTATTTAGTACTGGTTCGAAGACTAAGTCCTTTTTCAATCAAATATGTTTATGTTTACTATCACCAGTGAAATATCATAAACACATTTGGTATGACATAATATGCACAATTCCCGTGGGACAGCACACAAACTTTAGCCAGTAATGTCCTGCATTATATTACGTTAGTTTCTGGGCTGTTGTTAAGTTTCATTGAGCGAAAACAAGCCGCACAGTTGTCCTAAACTTTATCAATATTGAGTAATTTCGTGTGGTTATATGTTGAAGTGGATGTCAACCTCAGATAAAGAATTATATCGTGATTAGACTGCAGAAGTGAATACTGCTATTTTTTTTTAAAGTGATAATTGGTGTGAAGTGGTGTAAATTTGATTTGACATCAACGTTATATTAGGAATATTATACATGTTACCAAGTCTACGTTTTTTTAATGAAGTTCGCCGAATAAAATAACGGAAGCCAAAAAGTGGTAAAAACGACCACTTTTTTCCTAGATACTGAGGCCTTCCACAAATTACCCAAAAGAGGAGTCGATAATGCTGACTTATTTGGAATTGGATTGATTCAAAGGTGCCTCCTCTCAAGCAAAAAGTCGTCTTATCGAGGATCATATGATAGGTTACTGCATCCCTTGTTTCCAGAAAATACTTGCATTTTAACACAGTTTATGTAGAAGCAATTTATTAAAAAAAATTATTTTAAAGTTTATTTAGAAAAAATCTTATTTTGTTGTTGTTGTTAAATCTAAATCAACAAAAAGGAAAAAAAACTAATAAAATTTAAAATTCAGTGAATTTTCGCAACAACTAGAAATTCAATCTTTGAACTCTTCAAGTTACCCGGAATGGACATGATTTCACCGGGTGAACTACAAGCGGTAGCTGATACGTTGATTCCATGGCTTCAGGAGCTCTATATCAGCTGTATCGACCTAACATACATCTCTGCTATGTGGAGGGAGACCAAAGTGGTCTTTATTCCCAAAGCCGGGAACACCTCCCATACGGGACCAAAAGATTTTACACCTATCAGCCTGTCATCGTTTCTCCTCAAGACACTGGGGAGACTCATTGACAGCTATCTTAGTCGAGCATAGACTGGAAGCTGTTGTCGGATAGACAATATGCTTGCTGCAAGGGATTCATCAAAGGTTCACTTGCCGTCAATTAGTATACTTTGGTAGCCTTTCTAGATATAAAAGGGACGTTCAATAACGATAATTGCAGCACTATCAAGCCTGGGAGTAGACGACAGTATTAGGGGTCTAGCGTGCCACGGCTAGATTAGGGTCGCCGGACATGTACAGATATGCCAGTAGGAGAACACCCCAAGGGGGTGTCCTATGGCCCCTACTATGGAACCTCGCTCTGAACAGTATTCTGTTCTCTTTAGAGGAGGCTGGGGTCAATGTTGTCGTATAAGCGGATGATGGGGCGATAGCAGTTAGAGAAAATTTTCTGGGAACACTTAGAGACATCCGTCAAAGAGCCCTTCTCACTCTAACGAAGTGGGCGGGGGAAAACCTTCTCGGAGTAAATCCAAACGAGACCAGAGTGGTTCTGTTCACCAGGAGGTATGAGATTCCACTTGTGGATCTTGTCTCTCGGGGAGGTACTGAAATTCCTTTCGCGGACTGTGCAAAACACCTTGATGTATTTTTGGACGAGAAGCTGAATTGCAAACTCAATATTCTGGGCAAGGCAAAAAAGGCCACAGTGGCTGCGTCCCTCTTGCACGCAAGGTGGAAACAATGGGGAATAAAGCCTTGCATTGTTCACTGGTTGTTTACTGCAGTAGTATGACCGATAATAGATGGAATTATCGCCTGGTGGAAAGCTCTTGAGAAGTCTACATACTGTAGTATACTGAACAAGGTCCAAAGGATGGCTAGTCTGTGTATCACTGGTGCACTCCGCACCACTTCATCCGACGCACTAAATGTATTTTTGCATGGACATAATTAGTATGCAGACTGCTACAGCTGGAGTAGTAAGACTAAGAGAGCTGCCACAATGGTTAAACAGTGGTTATAGCCGCAGTGTGGGCTTTAACATGGCTGAAACACTGTTTGACAAGAAGCACCGTATACTTATACCAAATAGAAATACGTGGAAATGTAGAACTCCTGGTATATGACTGTACGTCGACTTCTACACTGACGGATCAAAATTAAATGATCAGGTCGGTTTCGGGATCCACTCCAAAGGCCTAGGGCTGAGTATAGCAAGAAGGCTACATGCAGAGCAGACGAGGTGGCAAGACTAGGGACAGACTCCAGCCTAGTTGAAGTCCGTGGGCATACCTCTAGCCACTTGCAGGCTCCCTCTACGAGATAAGGCATATTTAGCATCAAATGGTAGGTGGGCGTCTTGCCCAGGCTGTAATCAATTCAGACAGATGTGGCCTTGACTATATCTGAAGCGTTCACACATACTGCGGTCGCAATCAATATCCGACGTCTCATAACTTGTTTCCGTTATGGCGGGACACTGTCTGATTGGAAGACATGCAATGAGACTGAAGGTTGCGACTAGTGTCTTCTGCAGGAAATATGGGAACGAAGAGGAGGAGGAGTCCATATAACACCTTCTCTATAATTGCCCCGAGCTTGCGAACATGCGGGGATCAACACTGAGCTCTTATTTCTTTAGAGAACTAGGAGATCTGGATGATTAGATATTGTCTGATTTAAGGGCTTTTTGAGGTGCTCAGGATGGTTCAACGAGGGAAACTACGGACATCCATGTCTCCAGTTTTTAGGGTATCACAATGTAAGTAAGTCTGCCTATTCAGACTGCCGCATTGACCTAACTTAACCTAAACTTCTCTCTCAGCAACGTTGGATGGCACACAGGAAAACGTGATCCTTTTTATTTCATATTCTGATATATATATAATATATGTATATAAATGTGTAATTATTGCTTAATTCATTTTCTTTATTTCGCATCACTCACTTTACACCGATTCCCTCTGATCTTCCCACTGGTCCTTACCATTCTGTTTTACTGCAATCGATTATTGTTGATTGTGTTATGGTTTTGTTGTTTAATACACTTTATTTATATTTTGCGATTAAACGCTTCTGATATCTTTTGTAGTTGTAAAAGATCAAATCACGCAAAGGAACAAGTTCCCCACCCACATTCTCCATGCTGGCTCGTCTGTCGAGCTTATGCATAATGTTCCTGACATGGGCCATATTCATCTTCTTTGAAATTTGTATTCGGAAAACCAAGCCCATTTTAAAACCCACCGTAGCATCCTGGTAACCACATTTGCTACATCGAAAGCTACATATTTTGTAATTAGTGCTAATTAACGTCCATAGATTTCAATGGTGTTATTACAATTTTTATATCCATCATCATATGATGTGGATTTCCGCATATGACTCTCTACTCTTTATTCAGTTAGAGGCAAAAGCAGCAAATTTTTACTCCTTTAGTGGTTGATATTTCAAAAAAAGAACATGTGATTCCATCCGAAATGTAACAGATTTCCCAGAAATGGAAACACAAATTTCTCGACTAATTTCAGATTGTAAATCCGATAGCGAAAAGAATAAATGAGATATGGGATAGCTTCCCACATTCAGTGAGTTTACTTGCATTCTATTTTTAGACTCACTCAACGGATCCTACAGCTTAAAGACGATTCCGAACGCCTCAATTTAAGAAGCATAAGCTAGACTTGTCGATTACTTGACTACTCGAGATGACTACCGTTCAAATAATGATAGGTTGCTGTATTATGCGAACTATGGTCGCGTGTACTAACCGCACTAGTCTGAAGCCTCATAAAGAAGTCTATGTGGACTTCAGCATTTACGTCTATTCATACCTCTATTGAAAGCGCAACTGAGGTCGCACCGTTTGCAAAAACAAGAAAAAAAATTCTTCAGTGGTAGGCTGATTCGGTGCGAAATTGGGCGCAAAGCGCCCAATAGGGAAATACTTCGCTACACATCCTCTGGAATAGTGGGAATTTTCTGTGTTTTCTTTTTTTTACAATTTTATGTTGTTTCCTCCATGCCAACTTAACCTGAAGCAAAGTGTTGGCTGTATAAGCTTCAGCTTAAATTTTGGCTGTTGTGCAAATCAGAGTCTGTCAATTTGTCAGTCTGCTGCGATCGACCCTAAAAATACAAAGTGTTTCAGTGTTTTCTTTGCCAAATTTGACGGAAAACGTATAGTAATTTTCGGATCGCAATATTCGTCAATTAATATAAACTATAATGTCGTCCGCACAGTGTTAGTAAAAATTACATAATTACATAATTGAGCCTTACTTTCATTGATTTAGTAAATTCAAAAGTATAGCAAAAGCAGATATAAAAGTCCCTCGATGACTCGAAGGCATCAATCAAACAATGGGATTTTGTTACTCGGTGATTATTACGAACTATTATTTTTATGCAGATATCAGGAATAGCGCAAGATTTATTTACATCACACAGTTTCGAAATTGCATATACAATTACCGAGTGGTCGACAACCCGGTTTGCGTACAGTACATGATCCATACACATTTCTCGCCTGATGAGGGCCAAAATAATGCAAATGCAACGATAAAAACAGAAATAATAACAACAGCAACAACGACGAGGATAATGACAAGAACCCAGCAAATGAGTAAGAAAAACATAATAACAAACAAACAATAAACGTCTGCAACCACTTAAGCACAACTCCTCCTACTCCATGTACAGGCAAGTTTAACAGGGGAGTGAAAGGGGATGAGAATGTGATACGAGGACATGTTACTTGCATATACCCAGTGTGAGCACTCTATGAATGTACCGTATTATCCACTGTCAATGACACATACACACACACACGCGCGCACACACACACTCCCATGTGTATGAGCACTTATATGCACTTTGCACAAAACATCCCTCTGGATCCTTCCCCACCCACATACTCATACATGTGTGACTCAGAAGGAGACAAGCACTTGTTCATAAACAATGACACATCCTTTTTGTTTCTGCCTCGTACGGACCCTTATGATGCACAATACGATTGTTGTTGTTTGCAGCTCTGTTCGTCATCTTCGAACAACATTGTTGCGGTGCCGGTGGCAGGGTTATCTGAGTATACATTACGAGTGTCACCCATGTATTATTCCAGTTTAGGATATGTACGATCGAATTGAATGTGTGTTTTTGAAAGTATCATTTTAGGATTCCACTTATGCACATTTGTCGCCATGATTTGAGGCAAATAAATGCTCATATTTACATATTTACTTGTTTTGTTCAGTGCAAGGAAGACATATCGTATACTGCATTACTTACAGTATTTGCAAAAGGGCGCAATAATCGTCGTAGTCCTGAGAGATACTAGAACAATCATTGCGTGGGCAATGCCGGGAGCAGTAACTGTGCCTCGCAGCTCTTTCCAAAAAAATAAATCAATAAAAATATGCCTATTGCTGCTTTTGTACAGGGACGCAGGGAAGTTACAGGATCTTGTGACGAGAGAAAAAAGTCGATTATTCGACTCTTTCTAATATTCCTTCGAAATGTATGAAAAGTTCACTTAATTTTTTCAAATATATGAAAAGTAGAGAAAAAGTCGACTTTTCGGATTTCTAAGTATTGGAATGGTACAATTTCCAATATTTTATAATAGAAACTTGTTTAAAATTAAACATAATATTTAATAGAACAATCAATTGATTAAAAAACTTGTATGTTTAATATACAATTCAATATTAACCTAATATTAAGCTAAGATTTCGTTCGCTTTATAGTCATATAAGAGGTGTGTTCAAAAAATAAGGTACATCTTCAAATTTCGCGGGCTACGTACATCCGACTTTCGATTATTATTTTTTTTATGTTGGTACACTCGTCTCGAAGATATGTTGACGGTTTTATCCGTATACACAAATGGTCGTAAAAATAAGTACACCTGCTTATTTTTGCTTTATGTTTAATTTTAGTTACTTTAACGGAAAGTACACATGGCAATTCTTTAATATGGTAATGCCTTTAAAAGTAAAACACAAAACTGAGGCTTCCCCGTTGTTTTCATTGTGAGTTAGTTTGGTCAGGTGTGATTTCAGTACTTGGTCAAAATAATAAATACATTGCTCAATCCTTTAACATTGTCGCAGTCTGCTGTATTCTTTTTGGAAAAGCTAGTTATTTTACTGTTGTTTATCTTTATTCATAACAAAATATATAGTAAAAAAATCAACCATGGGTCGAAAAAGTCATCCGGAGGGGGACTAAGAGAAAGTGGCTAAAGTCTTCGTTCTATAGCAGAAACTAGAAATCGGTCGCTATTTTTTGTACAAAATGCTTTAAAGCCTAAAAAGCCCGTGGAAACTTGCGGAAGCGACAGATATCCGAGCAAAAACAACAGATATCCGTGCTGTAACACTTGCGAAGAAGTCTTCAAGAGCGATTTCAGCAGAAATTAGAAATGTAATTTCATCGCGAAAGGTTCGTCGTAAGCTAGAAGAAACACATTTACCAGGACGGATAGCCAGAAGAGTTCCTTTGCTTAGACAAAAATATAAATTAAAGACTAGATTGGCGATTGCAGGAGTCATTTCAATTGGTCCGGAGGAGACGGTGAAAAAAATGGTGAAACATTTTGTGGAGCGATGAAACAAAAAGTAATGTATTTGGAAACAACTGTGCCCGGAATGTTCGACGCCCTAAGGGTAAGGAATTTCACGTTCGCTTTGCGAAGAAAACGGTCAAGCACGGGGACGGCTATATTATGGTCTGGGGTTGTTTCTCGTGGTATGGTGTCGGCCCAATACATCGAATTACCGACACTATGATCAGATTCCACTACAAAGATATCTTGGAAAATACGATGTTGAACTATGCTGTGGAAAGTATGCCTCTTAGATGGGCATTCCAGCAGAATAACGTTCCGAAGCATACTTCTAAGTTGGTAAAGGATTGGTTCCAAGATAATAATGTTGCCCTTCTTGACTGGTCAAGTCAATTTCCGAACATAAATGCAATCGAAAATCTTTGAGGAGAGTTGAAACAAAGAATTGAAAAGGAGGTTCTTAAAAATATCAGCTAGGATCAGCTACGGAATTTTGTTTAAAAAAACTTGGTATGAAATACCAATAGAAACCTAGAGGAAGCTTATTGCCAGCATGCCAAAAAGAATCAAAAAAGTATTTGAAAGTAAAAGTGAATATACCGGCTTTTAACAAATCTCTGCCAATTCAGCAGAAAAAAAATGTTTTTTTACTTTTTTGTTTATTTTAACTAAATGTACTTATTATTTTGTCTAATGATTTTTGATTAATTTCTTACTTTTTTAAAAATACTGAATTTAATTTTTGTTTTTGTTTTTGTTTTAGTATTTATTTTATTTCTAATGGTATAACAAAAGAAATTTATATTTGCTTTTTTCTTTTAATTTAAATACATTTTCGTCTACGCGCCTTTTAAAAATAATATATATATATATAGGGTGTGAGAGGCATAAGTAAGACGAGTGTTTTACGTGTTCGGCGATTTTCTGCTATCGAAAAAAATGGATCATCATCATCATCAGCTTCAAATTTTATGTAAAAAGTGGAATTAAGTGCTCAAAAACACTTGAAATGTTGACAATGGCATACGGTGAGAGTACTCTGAGTCAAAAAATGATTACAAGTGATACAAGCTTTTCACAGAAGGTCGAGCAGATGTGAATGACGACGCTCGCTCTGGACGCCCCAGCACATCAACAACCGATGTAAATGTTGAGAAAGTGAAGAAAATGGTTATGGAGAATCGTCGAACCACAATTAGTTGCTGAGGATGTCGGCATATCAGTTGGCTCATGCTATGCAATCTTTTCGGAAATCTTGGAAGATTGAAGAGACCCATGAAAGGACGGCGTTTTGCGATGATTGAGAAGAAAACCCAAATAAGCTAAACATGCTATGTGGATAAACCCGTCAACATCTCTTCAAGACGATTGTATCAACATAAAAAATAATGATAATCGAAAATCGAATGTACGTAGCTCGCGAAATTTGAAAATTCCCACCTGGTAAAACGTGATGAAATATGAAACACGTCAACTGTTTCATTGTATACGTCTTTTACATTATATACCGGGTTATCCATTTTTCAAAAGTAAAGTTAAGTATTGATTTCAATGAAATTTTTTTTTTCATTATAATGCTTGGACCTTGCCATTATGTACGAAATACAATGTCATTTGAATGATCTTCTCTAGATTGGTTGCAGTAGTGGATCCTTTTGAGGAAGTTTTCAACTAATTTTTCACACATTTCAGGCGGTATCTCGGCGAAAACTTGAATGTTAGTGGTTGGTTTGTTTTCAAATGCTCCAACGTTTGGGTATTATCCACGTAAATACGGTCTTTGACGTAGCCCCTAAAAAGAGTCTAATATCGTCAAATCGCATGATGTTGGTGGCTAGTTGACGTCGCCAAAACATGAAATTACGCTTTTCACAAACTTCTCATGCAATAAAGCCAAAATCTGTCGTGTTGTGTGGCTTGTGGCACCGTCTTGTTAATAATCTTCAATTGCAGGCCAGAAAAAGTCAGTTATTATACAGCCATAGCGCGCTGAATTGAATTTCGGATAATCCGCCATAGTTTTACCAACAGAAGCGATAATTTCGACAGAGCGTATATTATGTTGATGCAAAGGCCTGACCATATTTGTAATGCTTCCAGTCTCTTCAAATTTCTTTTTAATTTTGCCGGTTGCTTTCACAGTAGCTCGATTATGACGACACAGGAAGTGCTCACGTTTGAATTACCACTTTTGTAGTAAGTTTTAATTATTTTTACACGTTCTTTGTTTGCTAATCCATATTAGTAAATGACAAACTTTTTGCTAAATACATAACACTTCAGATGTCAGGCATTTAACAGTTGACAGCCTTGCCAGACCGGTGATTTTGAAACCAATAAATGGATAACCATATGGCCCACTTAACTCATATATTCTTCGATTCGTATTTTTCTTCCAATTAGAATAACTTTTATCAAATTTGTCACACATCAACCATTGGATAAGGTTAGACCTGAGAACGAAAATAGACTCATATTCTACACTTATCAGGGGCCACCCATATAAGTTGATCGATTTACAAGGAATTCAAATTTTCTTTGAAGTTATTAATTAAAAATTAAAAGTTTGTTCATTGCACAGCCTTATAATAATTATACCTTGACCTATAAGAAGGAAGGTTTATACCATTTGATATGGTCAAAAAAGTAAAGTTCTAAATAACTTTTGACCAAATACGTTTCATGACTTTTTAAGTTGATAATTGCCGTAAATTCAATTCAATTTCATTCTCGTAAGTCCTCATTCATAACCTGCATTAGCTTAAATTTTTTGTCCACTACATTATTCTTTAATGTTTGGGAAAAATTAAAAACAAATTGACCAATTAAGCACACCCCTTTCTGTGTCTCCAATATAAAAATTATTTAAATTGAATAGTAGGGATGAAAACACGTGACATTGATCGGCTTATTCTGATGTCTCCAACTGAAATTGACCAATTTATCACAATTTAATTTTCCACATTTAACACACCCATAATTCGCTTCAGTTTGCAAATAATTGAATTCTGGTCAATTATATTGCATTATAATGTTAGTAAAATGTGGGAAAATCGACCGAATAATCACGCCCTCTCTGGCACTTCTAATACAAATTACCTTCATTAACTTATAAGTCCCTTGATTTGTATCTTTGATTGATTTGAGCGCGTCAGGCAATTAGTACCGGTAATGGAAGTAGACTGCACAGTCACGCCCCTTACACAAATTAGTAAATTTGTGGCCCCTCTACATTTTCCAAGCCGAGAACTTCAGAAAGTTGTAATTTTGCATCTTTTATTGCGCTTTAATTCTGTGTATTTTTGTATCTTTGCCCAAAGGAACGAAAGTATACATGTATAATTTAAGAAGAGCAAATCAATTTATTCCGCCCCTTCTGTCACCACTTACACTTCTGCAACAAAGAAAATGGACATTGAAGACATATATAAATCAGTACACTGACTGAAATTTGTGTGTAAGCTTTTCGGTTGGAATTCAATTTTGAAAATTGATGTCTGTAGCAAAATAGCACCTTGAAATTATAATATTTCTCTCTTTATGCTGCTGCAAAATTTTTTATATTTTACAAAAGGCAACATTTAATTGATCTGGCAACAAAAAACAAAATATAAAATTGACCTTTACTACACAAAGGTCGACTTTTTGACTTTTCGGTGTCGGCCTTCAAAACGTTTCCTGTAAAAAGTCCATTACTCGAAATTCTATGTATAGAACCCTTTCTTACCCATCTAGCAGGTCCAAATTAATTGATTGATTTTTGTTTTGGCTCACGGTTTACACGTATAAGTGACAATTTGAGCACAAAATATCTTATATCTAAATTATTCACTAATTAATTTTTCGGAAATGTTGTCAACAATTGTAGCCTTTATCCCTTTATTACAGACAATATATAGTAGACAATAAATAAACATTCCAGCCTATGCGATACACTATGTAATTGCGGGCGTGGTAAATCAAAAATATTAAAAAAGAAGAAATTTCGCTAGAAAAATGAGAAAAGTCCGTATATCATGTTTGAGATGTGAGTGTTTTGGCCACACACATTTGTCTGGCGGGAAGTAAGTAGGTCGTTCATGATTTAAAATATTGCAGGCGGTATGAAACGGTCCGTTGTCAAAAACTTGCTCATACAAGAAGTAAAGTTTTGGAAAAATTATCTTATGCTATTATTTCTACATATATTCTTATCACTTATTCGTTAATCAAATGCAGCGATCTTACATCATTAGATACCGAAAGAAACCACTTTAATTTTTGCGTTGTAAATTTATATATGTTATTAAAAACCCGTACCAAGTATGATTTAAGTTACTAAAAATATGGGTTTTCGTGAGCAAAATAAGTTAAGACAGTCATAGTCAATCAAAAATCCGTCAGAGTAGTTTTCTGAGTACGAAATCTTACTTTTCTAAAGCCATCCATAGTATTATACAAAAATTAAAAAAATATATATATAATAATGGATTTAATTTTACTATAACTTTTTCAATTGCAATATTTGAGATCAGATCAGATATCTCCCATACAAATGATCATTAGCTCTAAATTATATTTTTATCATAAATTTTGAAGTCTGAACACGAATCCACTAAAATTGTACAACTTTTCTTACACTCAAATTTAGAAGTATTGCTAGAATTTATATGCTCTATTTCCTTGAAATTTGACCAGTCTCAATACTTTGCGAGTATAACGTAAGCGGATATTTTTCCTCTCCTGGTGTGCTCTTCTCCATTATATAATAAATCATATTTTTCCAGACTTACTCAGGAGGCAATGCCATGACGAGCACTTTTCCATGATTAAAACTGAAGTCCAATACAATGCAACACGTTGCTGCTTCAACAACTGCATCAATATTTCGTAGCAAATGATATTTTAAAATAAAACTTGTTTATAGCGAACTCTTTATATCTTAATAGCGATCTGCCGTTGCTTTGTTCTACAGTTGTAGCTAAAACCTGAAAAAACCATTGTTATCTATACTCTTCTGATACCTCCTGTATAAATGATAGATTTAATACATACGAGTATATTCTTACGTTTCTGGGTTCTGCACAGTAGCATTAATTTCCGCTTTGTGACACTCCTTTCTTACCTGCCGAATTGGCCGATTTCCAATTTCCGATTTCAATATTTTCTCTGTAACTCCTATCTCGTAGACAGCGGAATTCTACATTTTTATTTATTCTACTGCTTTTCAGTGTCTGGAAAAATCTGAGAAAAATGTCTTATCTTAATATCTTCCAAGCAATGGCACCGAATTCAGTCAAATGAGGGCACGACTTGCCTTAAACTTAGTTTTCAAAATAAAAATTAACTGCAGTACCATAACCTTTCAGGTGCATCTTACACAAATTGACTGTAAACCCTAATGCGTAGACTGCAGTAGTTTAAATTTTTTCCTATAGCATTCAACAGTAATGTGGAAAAATCGGAAATATAACCCGGCAATTTTTGTTACCGCCCATATAAATCAGTTGAATTACCCCATGCACTCCTGGATTTATATATTTCATTCAATTACACTAAAATTAGTAATGTGCGCAAATTAGAGCAGTTGTAAGTAAGTATATAGCGAATTACCACGTTTCTTCTGGCGGTCCTTACACTTTTACGCAAAGGCAAAAAAGGGTGCTGGGTGAAGATAAGTCAGTAAGTAAGTCAGTTAGTTCGCCTGATTGATTGATTTTTGCAGTGATTGCCACACCTTTTATTAAAAGTGTCATTTAATGATTATCACAAAATAGAGTTGTGTCGAAATGCAGCTGCCTCCGGTCAAAAATTTAATTTGCCGCCTGCCGATCAAAATTGAAAACACCATACGCGCTTAAGATTTTGGGTTGTTATTAGCTTGAAAATTGTATAATACAGTACACGTTAGCTTACAAATTTGATTGTATTTTATAAATGCTGCTCATAAATGAACCCAATGTCATATCGTGTTATACAAAGAACCCACAACGAAGCGTTTAAAGCGCCAAATATTCGTATTTTATAATCAAATGTGTTTCTAGCATTTTTTAGTCGATTGTACCGCATTTCTCTGTGGAATTTCTAAAAGCTGGACACAGCCTATTATTGTGCTTGATCGCCTTCTGATATATTCCATACAAATTGACCGAATTCAATATTTTTTCTTGTAATTTAGCTTATATTTTTTCTCCATTGTGTTGAATTATAAAGCTAGGTAAAATTAAAAAAATATGGACCGATTAGCTTCAAAGCTTCAGTTGCTTCCCATACCTATATTTTTAGACTCAAATATTTTATTCAGGTCCCTGACGATACTTCCCAAACAAATTGACTGATTTTTGTAATTGAATGAAAAATTCAAATTGAATCGAATAGCAAAAATGAACAATTATTATTAATTTCTATGTGGAAGGCTCCGGTAAGTTACAATTTCGTTCCTTTTTTGTGCCTTAATTAACAGCAGTATTTTGGGGCTGGCAATAGAAATGGAAGTTCGATATGGCGCCTAACTAAGTTTCCGCTGTTTGCCAATAGATGGCTGTATGTGCTAGTTGATTCTGCCTTAACATAAACGTCATGAGCCAAGCTTATTCATATCGAAAACATACCGCCTCGACACAATAGTAATTTTCTTTGGAATTCATATTCTTTTGGTATACACGAGTATGATTTTATGCCAAATAATCGTTATATACGGGAAGTATTGATTTTCTTCTTTTAATCGAAAAAAAACGACTGCTGAAGCTCATCGAGAGCTTCAAAACGTTTATGTTCCGTCGCTTTAAAGACGGTGATTTTGATGTTGACGACCGCTCGCATGAAGATATACAAAAAACATTCAAAGACACTGAATTGACGTCATTGCTTAATGGGGATCCGCGTCAAACACAGGTAGAGCTTGCTTCAGTAACAGGAGTTTTCGCCAAGCCATTCAGAAGCAATTGCATGCTGTGGGAATGATTCAAAAGCAAGGAACTAGGGTTCCTTATGAGTTGAATTCATGGGACGTAGAGTGACGTTTTTTCGCCTGTGAACAACTACTTCAGCGACAAAAAGAGTTTTGGGCATCGTATTGTAACGATGTCATGGAAAATCGTCGCCTTGGCTGAATATTCACGCTATGAAAGTTATGCTCAGTATTCGGTGGGACCATGTCGGTGTTTTATTATGAGCTATTGAAACCAAGCGAAACCATCACTGAGGATCGGTATCGACTCCAATTAATGCAATTGAGCCGAGCCGTGGATAGATGATGAACAGATAGATGAACAGTTTTGCCCTGACTAAATTCGAGCTTTGCCAGGAAGATGGGAAAATTAGTAGCTAGCGATGGACAAAACCTTCTAGTATCTCATTTTTAAACATGTTTTCATAATGAAGTTGCATTTTTATAAGCAAGAACTTAGTTGCGCACCGATATATATCGTAGTTTTTACTAGATGTTTTACTGTTCTTGTTCTATCAAATTTTGAGTATAAATCACTAAATGTTAAAAAAAAATCCATTTAAGGTTTTAAACAGCTCTTTATTAATCCCGAATGTCAATGTTTCGTTGGCTCACTCCATTTAAGGTTAGTTCTGCAAGGCGGAACGGCGGTGGAAAATATGTGCAAATAGAACTTCATTTGCAGATTTTGTGTCAGTTTCATATGAAAAGTCCGATCAGTCCGGTCAGTACCAGTCGTAAGTCAAGACTTCTCCCACCAGAGAAGGAAAATGTCTTTTATAAACCGTATCAAACGCTTTTTAAAAACCACTTTTTACTAAATAAAAGCATTTCTAGTAATTTTTTATTGACGTATAAATGATAGGTAAAAGTGACAAATATTGTCGAAATATATAAAACCTATTTTTAATCAGAATCTGGTAATGGCATACGAAAAATAGTTCCTTATATAATTTTATCATGCAACTATTTAAGTTCTTCTTATGTAGTATTCTGCTAATAGTCAGGATTGAAATCAGTTAATTTAAGCAGAAGAATGAAACAAAGTGGGTCTTTTCATCTGCATTGATTTCTCACACCTTCGAGAAAGTTAAAAAAACATGCACAAGATGTGTTGAAAAAATAAGGGGAAATTTTCACATTTCGCGAGCTACGTCCATTTCGCTTTTTTTTTTTTTTTTTTTTTTTTTTTTTTTGTCGTCATCGTCTCGAAGCTATGTTGACGGATTTATCCATATAGCATGTTTAGTTTGTCGGTGAGATGCATAAATAAGACAAGTGTTTTGCGTGTTCGGCGATTTTCTGTTATCGAAAAAAATGGATCAAAGAAATTGCATACAATTTTGTGTAAAAAATGGAATTAAGTGCTCAAAAACACTAGAAATATTGACAGTGGCATACGGTGAGAGTACTCTGAGTCAAAGAAATGTTTATAAGTGGTACAAGCTTTTCACAGAATGTCGAGAAAATGTGAATGACGACGCTCGCTCTGGACGCCCCAGCACATCAACAACCGATGTAAATAATGAGAAAGTGAAGAAAATGGTTATGGAGAATCGTCGAACCACAATTAGTTGCTGAGGATGTCGGCATATCGGTTGGCTCATGCCAAGCAATCTTTTCGGAAATTTTGGATATGAAGCGTGTGGCAGCGAATTTCGTTCCAAAATCGTTGAATTTTTACCAAAAACAACGCCGCTTGAGCATCGCTCAGGAATTGTTGAATGACGTCAACGATGATCCAGATTTGCTTAAAACGGTCATAACTGGTGACAAATCATGGGTATATGGTTATGACATCGAAACCAAAGTCCAATCGAAAGTAAAACACTTGTCTTATTAATGCCTCTCACAAACAAACTGAACATGCTGTATGGATAAATCCGTCAAGATATCTTCGAGACTAGTGTACCAACATAAAAAACAATAATAATCGAAAGTCGAACGTACGTAGCCGCGGAATTTCAAAATGCCCCCATATTTTTTAACACACCTCGTATATTAAGATTTTTGTGCAACCTGACAGTTTTACTTCTGCTTTAAATTTACCAAACAATGTCCACTGACAACGAAACATTAGTATGTAAAATAATTTACCCAAATTTTACTTGGGCTGACGAGAACTTCATGATACTGGTTCAGCCCGAAAACGGTAAAATCTTGGTTGGACTCAGGAAAAGGAACAGCCTGAAATAATTCAACTATACCTGCCAATGTTTATGCTCATCAGACACAATAGATTGCTCAGTGACTGTTAGTGTCTACAAAGTTTGTTTTCGATTTTTAGTCTACTTTGGCTGTGAGATCAAACATGTCCATAATCTGTGAATTGTTATTTACAGTTAAAAAAATAATTTTTGGCGTTTGCTAAATTTTCAGTTTTAGTGGCTCAAAAATGACAAACAGGTGAATGTTTGGAAATACAGTAATTTTTATGCTCGGAAAGCTCAAAAACAAAACAGAACGAACTTTTTAGGTTCGAAAAGTGTCAAAGTACCAAAGTTTTATCAACCCCATCTTTCATTCTTACTGCTATTGAATTATGTCTGATTGGAAATCGTGAATCATGTTGAAATTATCACAAACATAATGTTTCCGTTTGTCAAAGCTTAAGCTGTTAAGCTACGCATTATTTTAAGTTTTCGTATGTGTGGATACTACGAGAATACTATGTAGGGAATATTGACACCAGATT
Source organism: Philornis downsi (assembly GCA_019455685.1). Lineage (NCBI taxonomy): Eukaryota > Metazoa > Arthropoda > Insecta > Diptera > Muscidae > Philornis > Philornis downsi. Next base: position 155 of record JAHXMU010032971.1, on the reverse strand, counting down.
CATAGTTTCCGTTATGGTTTATCAAGGTTGACCGAATTTTACGTTAACTAAGTCTTTGAATTTTAAATTTCAGAATTTCCGCGTGTAAGATAGCGAAAACGCTGCACTGTGTCGCGAGGGTGGCCAAAAATGGTTAACGTCAATGTTAGAATTCG
>JAHXMU010032958.1:0-10757 GCA_019455685.1 Philornis downsi | reverse complement strand
GAAACTGGTTTTGTGTGCAGTTATTCGATCTTGCTGGAACAAAATGCTATTGAAACGGATACGTCTTCGGCACAGCTCTGGATACAAAAACTCCCTCAACATCTTTAAATCATGGTCCCCATTGACGTTTTCTTCAAAAAAGTGTGGCTCCACCCGTCACCCGTTCTGGGTGCAGTTCAATCTCATGCTGCATTCAGGTCAGGCGACGTTCAGAACCAGCGGTGAGTGGAGTTTCTGAATGTACATTTTTTGGATATTTGCGATAGAGCTCTGCCATAACGGGACTGGTTTTGTGTGCAGTTGTTCGACCTTGCTGGAACCAAATGCTGTGTAAACGGATACGTCTTCGGAGCAATTCTGGGTAAAAAAAAAACTTCTTCAATATCTTTAAATAATGGTTCCCATTGACGTTTTTTTTTGTTTCTAAGAGCATGGCCCCACAACGCAGCTTGATGCAACTGTGCACCACACAGTGAGTCGTTCTGGGTGCTGTTCCATCTCATGGAGTATTTCTGGATAAGATTCACTCCATGGGCTCCATGGGCATGATGTAGCGAGACTAAAACAGCTTTTTTCTACGAAACGCTGACCAGAGGGTTTGCTTTTCTGGTAGCACGGGAGCCCCAAGAACAATTTGTTCTTGCCTGATCGCGACGTAGGACCGCCTGTGGAAGCATCGTGCTGGCTGTGGCTAACAGAACACGTGTTGTAAATGCTCTTGCATAACATCAGGTTCTCCTGAAGGTAATGCGGGAACTTGGAAAACACTATTCATCGTCGATTAGGTTGAGGTGTTTCGATAGGCCTCACCGGGAGGGAGTTCACTTCATACCAGTGACTTCAAAGGTGCTTTGGCTGAGGTGCTTATCTCAAAGGTGCTTTGCCTAATCCGATATTAGTCGGAGTTCCCAAAGGGGCGCTGACTTTGGCAAATGCAAATAAAAACAGTCGAATGATTCACTCCATGGGGCATACATCAGTCATAAAGACATAACTTATCAAGTAGTTGTCTTCTCCGGCCAGTTCAATGCTTCGACCAAATTGAAATTTTCGGTAAATATTGATGTACTCATATTAGGCATAATTTTAAGAGTTTTCAGTGCTGTGAGTTGGCAACACTGTGCCATTTTGCCGGCGCCTCACATAGGAAGGAATCATGTCGTCCACTTCCATCTTTATTTGTTGCGAAAACTTTAAACATAAATCTTAATGATTTTCTTTTTTTCGTAGATTCTTATGACATGCGTAAAATCAGTTTTCACTCGAAATATGGCCATAACTCAGCAGATGGTTTTGGCCTACCGATTGCCTAGAACGGCCTTTCTAAAGAGTGTATGTGTGTGTGTATGTGCGTGTGTGCGTTTGTTTCATAACACCCACATTGTATATGCCACGCCGTGCAATATGGTGAGATATGACGTTGTAAGGCGGTCCGCTTTCTTGCACTAAATTCAGCTGAATTACTCGCTAAAAGTTTTTCGGCCCATCAGAGCCACAATTTGTTCAATCATTATGGTAATTATTATGATGATATGTTTTGTTGGTGGGTATTGGTATTAATGGTAGTCATAAATTCATATTAAATGTACAATAGATAGTCACTCCCTAATCACTGCCAACATCTTTTACGAGAATGGACCCTTCGACCCATTCTGTATGCTTAATTTGTTGATTTATAACTTTTTCCAATTGTTGCAATACCGTATTTATTTAGCTGACGAATCGCCCATGTAAACGCGATATCCATATCCATATTTATATTTTATCCATAGTTAGTAATCGCAAGGCTAAAACCGAAGAAGACATACGTTCCCAAAACTCCAAGTGCAAATTGGACTGTCATGAAGAATTTTAAAGACCGGTGGCGCCAAGTAGTCCCTTGAACATTTTGTACTTTTGGGAAATCATTAATCGGAAAACACACACATACATGCGTACCGGTTAATTGTACCGAATACACATCGAGTTTGAAAATCCCATTCAAGGGATATTAAAAGGTGTTTTTTATCGACAGTTCCCTACACGACAATTAAAGGGTAATTTTATATACTGTGGGAGTCAAAGGGAAGTTTGGTGTGACGAATTGAAAGAGAAGTGCAGAAAATCGAAGCGTTGGAATTATTTTTTACGGGCGACGTATAGTAGATAAGGCTGTCTATTCCAGTCGTCACATAAGAAGACGAAGGGAGTCAAAGTAAAGTAAACGCATTACATTGTTATACATAAAGTTTTATTACATTTAAATAAATAATGCTTTATAAAAAATAAAAGTGCAAAATTCATGGCATGGACAAACCAGTTGGCAAGAACAAAAGCCGTTTTAAAAAATTATTCACTTTTCATTGAAATTTTCCAATTTTTACGCACCGAAAAAAATCAGTTATATTATACCTGACGTATGGATGATGTCAGTGGTTAAAAGAAATATTTTCGTGAAAAGTGGCAACCTTATAAAACATAGATTTTAAGTTTCAAGGCACCACGTTGTTTAGTATTTTTATTTGAGCCATCAAAAGTCAACGGTATCAGTTAATTGGTAAACATGAAAAACAATTTGGTCACCGTTATGTAATGCAATATTTCCATTTGAATGATCTCAGTCCACCAATATTAAAGCCGATCTAGATTCTATTCTGGGGGAGTCTGCTCCTTCGTTTACGTCTGTAAAGTATTGGGTAGAAAAATTTAACCCTACGGTCCATACCCACCTAGACGAACGGGAGTCCATAGCCGGGGTATCCGGGTATCCTAGTGAAGTTTTTTCGTTTATATTCAAATAAAATAATATATATGTGCACAGATTATTAGAAACGCTTAGTTTTTACATCTCAACTGTACAAATTTGATGTTTGTAAGATAAAATTGGTTTCTATAGGCATTTTCTACCTAAAAGGCGAGAGAGACGCGACAACCAGAAACGAGAGGCAGCGCACAGACAAAGCTGCTCCAATACGAGATATTTGGATAATGTTAAACGCCAATCTCACAAAATATTATGTGCCTACAGAAAATTTAACAATCGACGAACAATTGTATCCGTACCGCGGCAGAACAAAATGTACCCAGCATATTCCATCGAAGCCTGCGAAATACGGGATCAAGGTATGGTGGATATGCGATGCTAAAAATTCATATCCTCTTCATGGCCAAATATATACTGATAAACAAGACAGTGGTCGCGAAATCAGTGTAGGTGAAAGAGTAGTCAGAGATTTGGTTGGGATATACCACAATAGCGGACGTAATATCACCATGGATTATTTTTTTTACGACGCTGCCACTGGCAAAGCAGCTGATATCCGTCAAACTTAGCATTGTTGGAACACTGCGGCGAAACAAAGCCTATATACCAACAGAAATGAAAGACGATAAGAGTTGGACCGTTGGGATAAGCCAATTTGGTTTCCACGAGAAAGTGACTATGGTTTCATACAAACAGAGGAAAACAAATTCCGTAATAATGATGATGCAACTGTAGAAGAAAACGGCAAACCAGAAATCATCAATTTTTATAACAAAACGAAAGGTGGTGCGGATGTTATGGACCAGACGCTTCGGGAGTATACCACAAAAGGTGGCCTTTGTCGTTTTTGTTCAATATGCTCGATGTTAGTGCTTTCGCGGCATACACTATATTTTATGATAATAACAGAACTGTTCCGTATCAAACAACACGGAGAAAACGCTTTTTGCGTAAATTTGCTGGAGATTTGTGTGCGCCAGTAATAGAAGAAAGAGTAGCCAATCGCCGAGTAACGCGCCATTTTTCCACCAAATCAGCAATTGAGAGCTTTTTGGGAAGACCAGTGGAGACGGTAACCTATTCCGAGCAACCATCTACTTCTACGGCTGCTTCTACCGATGGCAGGAAGCCAATAACAGGATGCTGCTATTTGTGCGCTTCTTTGCCAGACAACAGGAGAAGAAAGACGAGAAAAGTCTGCAACGTTTGCAAGAAACCAGTTTGCGATCAACATACTCAAACAATATCAAAATGTTTTCCATGTTTCAACAATGACTCAACATAAGACATCAAATATTAGAAATAAGTTAAAATGGATAAAATACAAATAATTTAACTAAAAAACAATTACAGTTCATTTTTTACACATCAATAAACATTTTGAAACAAAATAAAAATAAAACAAACGTTTTTTCTTTGAAATATAAGGTAATTTGCACTAAGGTACCCCAGTACCCTGGTCATGGGTCATGGGCCTGTAAGCAAAAACATTAAACTCATTTTTTAGTTAATATATTTAACCAAATTTGATAAACTTTTTTCTAGTCTCTAAGTTTAGCCGAAATCTCTGATGATCCGGAGTTTCATGTTGATATCTTCAATAATAAAGGAACAGCAGCACTTTAAAGTTAAAAAAAAGTACCCGGGTACCCGGTTATGGGTATGGCCGTACGAGGCGCCTAAACAAATACCGTTGTGGTCGACCCATTGAGGTGTCTACGCCAGACACGGTTAAGAAAATGCATAAAATGGTATTGGGTGATCGTTGACTGAAGCGGAAATGATAGGCATTTCAAAAAGTGCCATACGTCATACATTGACCGAAGATTTGAGGATGAGAAAGCTGTGCGCAAGGTGGGTGCCGCGCTTGCTTTCATTACAGGAAAAACAGCGTTGTGAAAAATTTTCAGTATTGTGTTTGGTGATGTTTCACTGCAATAAAGTCGAGTTTTTGCATAGACCTGCAACCATGGATTAGACATGAGTCCATTATTTTACACCTAAGGCAAAGGAACAGTCAAAGTAGTGGATTGGAATGGGAGAATCGTGTTCAAAGAAGGCAAAGACGGTTTGATTATCTTCAAAAAGGGAAAACCGTCAATGGCGAATACTATGCTAATTTATGGCAGCATTTAAGTGGTGAAATTATGGAAAAAAGGCCGCATTTGGCGAAAAAGACGGTGTTGTTTCATCAAGGCAAAAAGAAAGAAGCGAAAAAAGGTGTTGTTTCATCAAAACAATGCTCCAGTTTAGATTAATTAATTAAATCTCGAACTTCTTCATCACATAGCTTATTCGCCACATTTAGCTCCCTCGGACTATTTTCTATTTCAGTGGTTAAAGATTTGCTAACAATAAAGAAGCAGAGTCTGCTGTTGATGGCTATTTTAAAGAGTTTACAATTCTTACGATAAATAGGATATGGAACCTATTGGATATTGCTGGAAAAAGTGTATCGAGCTAAAGGAGATTATGTTGAAAAATAAAGAAAATATTTTCCAACTTTTTTGTGCCTTCTTTGTTAGGTCGCCCAGTTTTGGGATTGCCCTAGTATTTAATATTTTAATACTTTGTTTAATTAGAAACCTTACGACCAGTTGAATATGAAATACAAATATGAAACTAAAATAGCTTAAATAGGCTTATGAAACTGGAAACTACTCTCAAAGGTTGTGAATAAATGAGGACTATAAACATTGTAAATAATATTAAAGTTTATAAAATATTAATTAGAGATTATCAGTTAGAAAAAATGAAAAAATCAAATATTAATATTAAACACTATTGGAGAGAACAGAAAAAGAAAATTCTATATGAAAGTCATATTATATTGCCAATATAAAAAGAAGAATAAAAGCACGTAATATTATTTATCTAAATTGTTGGATGAAAGTATTGAAAGAGTTGCTTTCGCAAATTTAAATGGGACAGATTACAGTCTTTTATGCAGGCTGGTAATAAGTTGTATTGCCGAGCTGCTGGAACAAGAAATGATTTATCTAACAAATGAGTTATTTTAGAGAGAATTTTCTGCTAAGCGAGAGACAAATGAATGACATCGAAATTTATATGTTTTATAAAATAAAAGTAGTGATCTATATTTTATGATATCAAAAAATGTGCCAAGCCAAGGAAATACAGGGTCGGCCATGTGAGTGTTGGCGATTTAATTCTTCAATTTCTCGGTAACGCGCGGCGCGGGGTGGCGGGGGGATATGTTGTTCGCTGCGCCGCTTTCTGGAAATTTAGTCGCCATGGAGCCGTACACGGGAGTGCAGCGTGCATTTTGTGTCCGAGCGTATTACGAAAACAATAAATCAGTGATTACTGCACGACGTTTGTATCGGCATGAACACGGTTTACACGATTTAAGTGAAGTTCCAAGCGCCAATGTGATACGAAAATGGATCAGAATGCTCGAAATAACCGGCTCAACAGTACCAATTACGGTTCGTGGTCGCCCAGTTTCTGCAAGATCAGCCTACATTGTGGAGCGTGTTCGTGTTTCAGTTCAGCGAAATCCGCAACAGTCAACACGTAAGAGAAGTCAGACTTTGGATGTCAAAAGCAACTTTACGACGAATTTTGAAACGTGATTTGCATTTGAAGGCTTATAAGATTCAGATAGTCCAAGAATTAAAACCCGATGATGCCAATAACCGACTTAACTTTGTCAATTTGATGCTAGAGCGGTTCAACAATTTCAACAACGTGATTTTTAGTGATGAGGCCAATTTTCACCTTAATGGCCATGTGAACAAGCAAAATTGCCGGTTCTGGTCCGAGACTAATCCCCGACGCTTACATGAACGCCCACTTCACAGCCCTAAGCTTGTCGTGTGGGCTGGGATAACGTCAACCGTTATTATTGGACCATACTTTTTTGAGGGCGAAAGAGGGCATGCGATGACGGTTAGAGCGAACAATTATTGCAACATGCTAGCAGACTTGTTGGTGCCAGCTTTGCAAGAACTTCAAGGCAATACCTCGAGGATGTGGTTTCAACAGGATGGGGTCACATATCATACAGCTAGGGTATCCATAGAGCTGCTGAAAAATGTTTTTCCTGGAAAACTCATTGAATGGCCCCCACGTAGCCCCGATCTCTCTCCATGCGATTATTTTCTATGGGGCTACCTCAAATCGGTAGTCTACGAGAATAATCCGACCAATTTAGAGCAGTTGAAGAGGAACATTATTCAGGAAAGTAACAAAATACCGAGAACAACTTTTCAACGAGTTTACCAAAATTTGCGACTTCGGTTCCAAGAGTGCCAAGCAGCCGAGGGAAGCCATTTGGACAACATTATTTTTAAGTCTTAAAAATTCCCATGCTTCTACTTTTTAAAAATACAAATATATTTTTTTATGTTTCGTAGTTTTTTTTTAATTGAATATTTAAACCGCCAACACCCTTATGGCCCACCCTGTGTATAACACAGAATTATCCATTCAAACCCATTCAAATCTATTCAAATAACACCGGCGGTTCAAAACCCGCATAAAAATAGTTAAAACTTACTACAAAAGCGGTGATTCAAACGTGCACTTATAATCGAACTTAATTTTCTTCAGCGATGAAGCTCATTTCTCGGTGGTTACGTCAACAAGCAAACTTGTCAGGTATGGGGCTCGAAGAACCCAAAGGTGCTTATGGAAGAGCCATTGCCTTTAGAAAAAGCGGCTGTTTCGTGATTATTTTGGTCAGAAGGTGTCATTGAATCGTATTTTGTCGGTAATAACGCTGAAGAAATCTCAAAAGGATCTAGTGATGCAACGAAGCCAGAGGCGGTTGTATTTTGTACACAATGTCAAGCTCCAAACATTACAAAGAAATAAAAGTTTCATTGAAATGACAGCTTTATATGTGTTTTATTTAGCCTTACTTTTGAAACCGAAAAATAGATAACCCTGTGTATGAACATAACACTTCAGAGAATATACATATAGATATCGCATTAAACGCCAATTGCAAGTTTAGTATTATATATTACGCCTACTTGGTCCTGCGTACGTTTCTAAACACCATACAAAATTTGGCATTACAAACGCAAGAGTAAGTCCAATATTAAAGAGACATACTATTCCACATACTATTCCATATATTCGTACATGCAACTACATTATCTGATCAAAGCTCAACTTTTAAACTCATAAACACTTTAAACAAAGCTTTTGAACTTTTCCACAGCATCTAATCTTCTACATATCGAGGCAACAAGTTTTTTTTGTGAAATCATATGAAATTTTACTCCATTCACCCTGTAACGCCGCCTTTAAGCCATTCTTGCAAGAAATTGTCTTTCCTATCATTTCTTTTTTTATCAAGGTGTTGCCACAGTTTGCGTTCATTTCGCTGGGACGTACAAATTTTCCCGTCAGAAAATACCAAATGTTCAAGATCGCTCCCACTGTACAGGTATTTTAGCACCTTTGATTTTGCTCGGATATCTGCTTTTAAGTAGGTGTTAAATTTTGAAGTTCTTGTACGTATATTTTTTGGGGCTTCAGTTGTAGTTCAGTGCTATTCAGATGTTAATTCTTACAATTTTTGTATTTTGTGTAGCTTCAACCGTAATTCGTTCTTTAATACGTTCTCCCTGAGATCAACAGACGCATTGAAAATTTTTGCCAATTTTAGCCTCCACTTTTCAAATCAGTTCTGGCGATGTTGCTGCATGTTGGATGTTCACTTCCACGGCGTTTTTTGCTGCTATCAGTATCGATGTAGCATGTAATGGTCAAACATTTTGTTCGCATCTCATCTTACTATTTTCCAGCCGAATAGAAAGCGATAACACTGCTGCGTTTGAATTTCATATCGTTAGTTTTTTTTTTACTGCAATGTAAAAAGTAGGACTTCCGTAGGCTTACAAACAACATTAAAGACTGACGCTTGTCAAAAAATGAGCCCGCTGTCATTAGTCGTTTGGTTGCTACAGCAATGTGAATTTGGTAACATTGCGATTTTCCAGACGAATAAAAAGCAATAAAACTGCTGCGTTTGAATTTCATTTCATTGGGATTTTTTTTACTGCAATATAAAAACATATACTCTCATAGGCTTGTAAACAACATTACAGACTGACGCTTGTCACAAAATGAGCCCGCTGTCATTAGTCGTTTGGTTGCTACACCAATGTGAATTTAGTAACATTGCGATTTTTCAGCCGAATAAAAAGCAATAATACTGCTGCGTTTGAATTTCATATCGTTAGGTTTTTTTTACTGCTTTATAAAAGGTTATACTTTCATAGGCTTGTAAACAACATTACAGACTGATGCTTGTCAAGAAATGAGCCCGCTGTCATTAGCCGTTTGGTTGCTACAGCAATGTAAATTTGGTAACATTGTTTTGAAAAGCCATAACACTGCTGCGATTGAATTTCATTTCGTTAGGTTTTTTTAACTGCAATGTAAAACGTTACACTTCCATAGGCTTGTAAACAACATTACAGACTGACCCTTGCCAAACAATGAGCTCGCTGCCATTAGCCGTTTGGTTGCTACAGCAACGTGAATTTGTTATCACATCCCCTGAAGGTACTGGAGAAAACTTTTCGAGTTACTATTTCGAGAGACGAAAGGCGTTTCTGAAGTGCTCACATATCTGATGATAACATAAGAACATCGTTGATGATTCCACAATTAGATCTATAGAAAAAATACGTGATCTGCTTTTTAGAATTTGTTTACCATTTTTATGATTTATTCTTTAATTAATAGTAATGTATGATGTTAATGCTTCATTTGTAAAACACCAACCAAACTGTGTAATTGTCACAAAAGAAAAGGTAAATCTATATTATATTTTGGATAACATTACCAAATTTAGTCCATAATGGTGAGTGCATAAAATTCAGCACGACCGAACTTACGGCGCATCTCCAACTTAACGGCCGCCTACTTGTTTTATTGTTGTTTTTATTTTATTTACATAAAACCGAAAATGATTAGACTATGATTAAATTGCAAAAATTATATTATATTAGAAATATATAGAAAAGAAACTTTATCAAGCGAAAAGTCTTCAAAATATGTGTGGAATAGTGTATTGAGTTATTTCTTTATTTTCTTCGGTGGTTTCAGGATAATTTTATTTAAGATGAGCAGCGGCTTATCAGGCCACTACATCCGATCCTAGTATTGGAGCTGCCAACGACCACTAGGCTGGTGAGTTGAGTCTCAATAACAGACGTTACCTTCTGGCCTAAGACGCATCGGTGTTAGAATGCCATTTAGGTTTCAATGACAAATTCTTCTCCCGACAAACAAAAATCCGACTGTACCAGACATTGGTTCTACCTGTCTTGTTATATGGCGCAGAAACCTGGATTATAACGCAAGCAGATGATTTAGTACTGGCAGTTTTCGAAAGGAAAATACTCCGGAAAATATATGAATATCAGCTATATGCCGACATCGACGTGGTCAAACGCATTAATATACAGTGATTGCGTTGGCTGAGTCATGTTGCGCGGATGGATCCAATCGAAACTTGGTATGACGAATTGGAGGAGCAGTGCAGAAGATCGAAGCGCTTGATAGATAAGAATGTCTATTCCAGTAGCCACCTAAGAAGAAGAAGGAGACGAATTTCATTGCTATGTTTTCACTTTTTAGGCTTATAAACAACATTGTGGACTAACACTTGTCAAACTTGTCAAACGTGATTAGCCGTTTGATTGTTGCAGCAACGTGAATTTAGTAACATTGCGATTTTCCAGACGAATACAAAGCAATAACACTACTGCGTTTGAATTTCATTTCATTAGGTTTTTTTTACTGCAATATAAAAAGATACACTTCCATAGGCTAGTAAACAACATTACGGACTGACGCTTGCCAAAAAATGAGCCCGCCGTCATTAGCCGTTTGGTTGTTACAGCAACGTGAATTTGGTAACATTATTTTAAAAAGCAATAACACTGCTGTGTTTAAATTTTATTTCGTTGGGTTTTTTTACTGCGATGTAAACGTTATATCATCGTAGGCTTTTAAACAACATTACGGG